>CM022669.1:18611090-18681090 GCA_012295275.1 Chrysomallon squamiferum
TGTTCTAATATATATAATATACATAAATATACAAGCAGATGGATTAAATCATAAACAAATTTAGTCAGCACATAATCACTTGTTACAGATCCTCAATCATACAGACAATTTATTAATATCTCATCTTAATACATGTATACATCATTGAGTTATATAAAAAAATCAAACACACATTAAATTTTAAAAAATCCTGACAAACCCACAATCTTATTCAGTTTAACCTAAATATATTTCTGTAAGGTGCACTGACATCTATCATTTGTTAGCTGTCTGCATTTATCTGAAGATTAACAAACATGCGAAAAAGGAAATAATAAATGTAATGGAAGAAACACGAAGGAAGCGACCGGTCTACCTAACTTGTCAGCTGCACTCTAATTACGTTCAGTTAGCGTGATTAAATAGTCCCGGTAGGGTAAAGTGAGAACTACATTGTCTTGCGCAAACACAGAAAGAGTTTGGTGCGAATGTGTTACTTCCTGAACTAATATATTACTTGTCTTGTCAGCCTCATTTCGATAGCGAGGCTTTTCATTTATATACGTGTGTGTGCGCGCGAATTTATTGAAGTCTCCAAGTATTTTATGAAAAAAATATTGATAAAAAAATATAAATAAATAAATAAATAAATATAAATATAAATAAAAATAAATAAATAAATAAATAAATAAATAAATAAATAAATAAATCGAAATAATATTATTAACACCATTATGTACATGATAGAAAACTGTCTCGACAATATTTATAAAAAGGTATACTTGTTTTATGTCATGAAAATCATAAAAGATTATAAAAATATAATTGAATTTTGCAAGTTTTCTTATATTTCTTATTCCTTATTTTTGTTTTAGTTATTATTATTATTATTATTATTTTTATTATTATTAATGTCACAGTCTTCGTAAGAACCTTCTAACCTAAATCTGTTTTCTTATTATTTTTATATCATGAAATGATGGATATTTATCATCCATCCTCTAAATAAATATAAAGCGTAAGGAACTTCTATAAACAGATGATATTAAAATAACTTTTATCAAAGTCACCATGACACGTAAATAATAAACATCAATTCTAGTACACTGACGTTTTCAAAAACTGAATAACAGCTGAAGTCTGGTGAAATAGTAATAAACAGTAGAAGTAGCTGTAGTAATAGTATTAGTAGCATTAATAGTAGTAGTAGTAGTAGTAATAATAATAATAATAATAATAAAAAATAATAATAATAATAGTAGTAGTAGTAGTAATAATAATAGTAGTAGTAGTAGTGGTGGTAGTAGTAGTAGTAGTACTAGTTGTAGTAGTAGTGGTGGTGGTGGTGGTGGTGGTGGTGGTAGTAGTAGTGGTGGTGGTGGTGGTAGTGGTGGTAGTGGTAGTGGTAGTAGTAGTAGTGGTGGTGGTGGTGGTGGTGGTAGTAGTAGTAAGTAGGTGCTGAACGAAGAAAGATGTAACGAAATGTGATCGAGGACGACGTCAGTATTTTGACAAATGAAGTTTATAACAACATTGGTGGCGTATTGGTCATCAGTATTACTATAAAATTTATATTATAAATAATCATAAAACAATATATTTTATTTTCTGATCTTTACAAATAAGGATTTATAGTCATTTGAATGAAATGATGGACATACACATTATAAAATAATAATAATGAACATACCATCAGCAATGCAGTACCGTTTATATTCTGGACACAAGAAAATAATTTACATGCAATGAAAAATGAAAAACCATTTATATTCTGAACACTGTTAAAATAATTTTCATACAATGAAAAATGCAATAGCGTTTGTATCGCACACTAAAGGGTTTGATATAACATCCGTCACGTGCTTTTTGAATCTGTCCGCGTGTTGGTTTTAGATGATATATGTACAGTTAGAATCGATATATCGGCCTGAGAGATGAGATAAGCTGGGACATGATATTGCAGTGTCTTCACGTGTTGTCGAAGCGCTGTCAACTCAATCAGTCAACAGTGAAAAATCAACGCCAGATTGTAAACACTGAGACATCAACTCACTTGTTTTTTTTTTGTCCCTTCCTATAAATTATAGTGCTGCTTGTAATGTAAAAGTAAGTATGTATTTCCGTGAAATTAGGGTTACTGTTTGTTTATGTATTTATTTTAATTTAATTTAATTTAATTTTATTTTATTTATTTTATTTTCAATATTATTATTAATGAAAAAAGAAGATCCCGCCCAAAAAAAAAACTACATGAATTGTTATTTAATTATAAAGGAACTTATTCATTATTATTCTTTTGTAAGTAAAACTTTCTTATGCTGTTTTATTCACTTATTAAAGCAGCTTACAAGTCTTTTTATTGTAATCTGAGTCCTTTTTATCCTTTTCTCATTTTTAGTCCTGTTCACATTTATTTATCTATCTATCTTACTGTCTGTCTATCTGTCCGTCTGTCTGTCTATCTATCCATCTCTCTATTTATTCATTTATCTATTTATTTATTTATTTATTTATTTGATTTATTTATTTATTTATTTAGTTACTGATTTATGTTGTTTGATTTCATTTGATTTGATTTATTTTTAATGTAAAGATGAACAAAATAAATAAAACTGTTGGAAAGTCGTGCAAAACTACAACAGCAACAACCATAACAACAACTACTACTATTCTTCTGCTACTAAGCCTACTTTTTTAGTCGAATCTCCAAACATTCACCATATAATATTATATTACGTTCCGAATAAATTACATAATAAGCATTGATGATGTCACAATGACATGACATAGCAAGGTCACAGTATATATTTTACAGAATATAAGTAAATATATTCTTTTCTCAAATTCATTAATAATTAAGTGATGCATTTGTTTCTTACCACTTTGAAATTATTATTATTTTTATTATTATTATTATTATTATTATTATTATTATTATTATTATTATTATTATTATTATTATTATTATTATTATTATTATTATTATTATTATATTTGAGGCAAGACTATAATTTGGTCAAGAAGGAATATAATGTATGTAAAGCGGCTACTTGATGCTACAATTACCACTGTTACTACTATTACTGTTACTACTACTATTAGTACTTCTACTGCTAACACTACTCCTATTACTGATGTTACTGTTTTTACTATTGCTACTACTACTACTACCGTTACTATTGCTACTTCTACTACTACTACTACTACTACTACTACTTCTACTATTAAAAGTAATGATATTACTCTACCATCACCAACTAGTATTACTCCTACCAAAACTATTGCTGATGCTGATACTACTTCTATTACTGGTTATTACTGCAAATATTATTATGCTATGATCAGCACCTACTATTACTATTGCCACTATTAGTACTACCACAAGTATTAATAACAGTGATGATTGTGATGACCTTCATAATAATGACGATTGGTTGTAATTTAAAAAATACAGACCTCTGAAGTCTATAAAATACAAATTCTTGTTTTGTACAAAGTGTTTGTTTTTTTTAATTTTTTTTTTAGTTGCTTAAACATAGAAGAGATATGAAGAATCAGCAGATATACAGGAATATAAGCAATCTGTTATGTCATGAAACACAACTTCCAGAATACAGAGACCGGTTTCACATATATGCACAGATACACACACATATACACGTAGACACTCACACACACAAAAACCCACCTCTCCTCCCAGAAATACATGCACACACAGATATAATATTAAGTACGAACACATAAAATAAATCAAGAAACAGTTGCATATAATTACAAAACTCTTAGTGACAAAGAGCCACACAGGCACCCAAATGACGCATGTATACACGAATACTGGAAAACAAACGCATTATAAAATTATTTTAAAAAAAATGGTTTGTAAAAGTCCCCTGTTCTTCACGACCAGCGAGTGTGATTCGAAGATTTCGTACTGGTTTCAGAAGGAAGTCGGAGGAACAAACTGTTTTACAAATAAAAGAAAAAAGTCTATGTTCCTACTGGAAAACCCTTACTCATTACAAATCTATCGCGTCTTGCTATTTACAAGGACAACCGGAGCATTTGGTACAAACTTTCTCCGCTAATGGCCGCATCACCGGCTATGGACAGCCTCGTTCCCAACCCGCACATGCGCAAAGAAGCATAATGTTCTTTTTTTTTTTTGATACACAGACAGACGATAAGGATGTAAACAAGAGACTTGCTTGAAGGGTTCAGTTTGCTTTTCGGCTGATCCACTTGTTACAATATTAGCATTCGACTCATTTGTCTAAGCTAAGAGAGAGCGGGCCTGTGCGAGGCTATTCTGGCTTCAGCTGATCTGATCGGAGGAGTTGGAGAACATTACGTCTGAGACAAACTCACCGAAATCATCTTTTGACACTTTTTCGAAGAAAGACGTGTTTTTCACTGTCGGGCTGTTCTTCACTGTGAAGATTCACTTAAAGTTCAGATGTGGCTGTTGAGGGATTTTTATATTAGTGATACAGTATAACGAATACTCATAAAAGAATCCTTTCTTTAAAGAAGAAAAAAAAATAAAAAATAAAAGCGTCAAGACTTTGGAAGTACATTTGCTCAAAAACAATGGTGAAATGGACACATCTGTGTTTTGTGATATTACTTCTGTCGTCTGTGGTAAGTTCTATACTTTTGGATATTATTTTCATGGGGATTCTTTACTGTTCGATATTTATTATTAAGGAATTTTCAGCTCTTCGTGGAGTGTACAGACGGACGCACTTACGGACGCACTTACGGACGCACTTACGAACGCCTGAAGTTGAATCCTACGGGTTCACGTATTGTATTTGCATGCATTGTTAATACAATTATATTATTATGCTAAGTTACGAAAATGGAAATATTATAACCACCGATACTTTTTATTCTAAAACTTTGTAATTTATATAAAATTACAGAATATTTTTGTTCTTAATATTTTGTTTAATACTAGCATTAGTATCTCTAAGTATTAGTGTCATTTTATTTTATTTTATTTTATTATTATTATATTTTTTAAAGTATACACCAATACTTTTTTGTTTCTAATTTTTATACCGGCTTTTCTCAACCTCATTACATTGGGAGATCCTTTGAACTGTATATATACATGTACATAAACGCGCAAAAATGATCTTTATCATCTTAATCATCATTTCTTACGGAATCGCAGTTGAAAAATCTTGTTCTGTACTAATATAGGTATTTTTGTCCGATTTATACAATACTATATTAACATCCCAGTTTATTAAAAATTGTTCTTTGTTTCTAGCATTTTTAATTATTATGTCATTCTAAATAACTATCGGGCGAAAAAATAGTAGGATTAAAAATATAAAATAAAATTTGAAGTTCCAGATATTTAAATTATTAGGTACAAGAACATTGTTAGCATTAGTGCATAAAAAGATAACACTCTTTTTTTAAAATTAATATATATTTTAATAATTTAGAAAAATAAAATCTTTAACATCATTAATAGATTTATTTCATATTAATACTTATTTTGCTTAATTTAAATTATGATGTGAAATACTGTTGCGCTTAATAACAATAATAACAACAACAACTATACTAACATAATACTGATATTGATACTACTACTACGACTACTACTATCAATGATAATAGTTGTAATAAAATATTACTACCACTGCAACCACAACTACTATTATTACTACTATGACTACTACTACTACTACTTCTACTACTACTGCTACTACTACTGCTAATTGTTATTATTATTTATCACGGTTATTAATAACTCGCATTTCACAAAACAAGTATTTTTATTATTTGCAGTTCTAGCAACTCTGAATCAGTTAAACTGAATCAGTTAAACTGTGTAAGTTAACATTAAACTTCTTTCGCGCAAATGTAAATATTAATTTAAACTTTACCCTCTGTTCGTCAGCAATAAGTAACTTTAATTTTCTTTTAATATTACTTTATGTTTTAAATTAAATATATCATCACCGTATGTTATTTGTATTAATAGATTTTTGTTTAATATTTATTTTGCAAAACAGCACCAGTGCGTTTCTCTCATTGGTAACAATTATCAAATCACCGTGTAGTCATTTTTAATAATTTTCTTAAATTTAACTGTTATAAAATATTATAATTGTTTTTGTTCTGGTTATTTAAATTAGAAGGTCTGTAAACATTTTCTAATTCGGTACTTAATGAAGTAGTTGTTTGGACTTTTTATGGAAAAAATCAAAACCTGAATATAATATTTTTTTAATATTAAATTATTTTGCTCAAATAAAATGTACTGTCACAGATAGGTATATGATTATTGCACAGTGGATTATGATGATAATCAGCAGCACAACCGTAATGTTTATCATCATCATCTTTACACTTATGATTTAATAAACAAAACTCAAACACTGTCATAATATTAAAGTAAATAAATAAATAAATAAATAAATAAATAAATAAATAAATTAAATTAAATTAAAATTTAAAACAAAAAAATCAAAAACAAAAATAATAAAAAGGAGATTTGACAATAACCAACTAAAACCATCAAAAATAACAAATCTATATTAAGATTCTTGGCAACGCTGAGTGGATTATGAAACGTACCAAAACCGTCATAAAGTGAAATCTATATTAATAAATTTTGGCAACACCGGGTTATCGAGTTTCAAATAAAGAAAACGACCTTTAAGCCTGATCTCTGTCGGTTTTAGCCTTAGAACCTGTTAAATTCCATATCAACAGCAGCCAACGTCAACAAAACAAGATGGTCGTTTTTTTGCCCCGCAGTCACCTTTTCTGTTTTACAACGGGATTCATTACAAAGCTTCGGTGACAACAACTTTTTTTTGTTTTTCCAAAGATTAAGTGGCCGGCAGGTGAAAAGATTCTCACCTATCTTTGATCGACCTCGGAACGGTTGTTTTAGAAAAGAAAAAAAAAGATTTCCTAGATATATACACATCAGAAAGATTAACTTTTTGTCCTTTTACAAATTGGTGTCGCTGAACGATGTCCTAAAATAAAACACTTGTGAAGAAAATGTAAGAACAAGTGTTGAATTCTGAGGGGCTGAGAGAGTGAGAACGCTTTCATACACGTTCGTTCTCATTCGATTTGGGGTTTTTATTTTAAAAACTATTCTTTTCGTGGTCTTCACAATTAAATTTGTTTCTTATTAAAAAATATACATAACAGTGTCGTCTTTTTCGAAATTCTGAAACTTTCTTAAGTTAACGAAATAACAACGTGCAATGGGATGTACTATGATAATCATTTCATTATGATGTATCTAGAAACATGATGACTGAATTTTCCCTTTTTCTAGAACCGAGCAGGCTAATGATACACTAAATGATGCCTTTTTTTCTTTCGAACTTTTAAATTTTTATTTATGAAAAATGTGGAATTTAAATCCGTGATAATTCATTCCTATTTATTTAGTTAAAAAAAACAAAAACAATAAAAATAACTGTATAAAGAATATTATTATACCTAATCACCTTTTTTTCTTTCGTAATTATGTGAATATACTTACAGTTCAGAATATAATATTTATAATATCTCAGCCATTTTCACACATTTTGTTTCGCAAATTATTTAAGAACAATTTTCAAAATAGTTTTAACCAAAGTGTTTCATTAATTTTGACAGAGGTGCTTAATATATATATATATATATATATATTTAATATTTAGTAACGAATAACATACATTACAAAATTAAATAAAATGTAATTTATAAACGAAAAGGCTATTCAACAAAAAACATCTGATAACAATTTGCTATTACTAATTCCATTTTCTTTCGAAATAAAATCAAACAATAAATTAAATGTATCATATATACATAAAAATAATTTTATTTTATTATAATATATTATAATTAAAAATTGAATCTAAAATTTGAATAAATAATAAAATGAATAAGTAGTCATTTATAAATTGTATAAAAAATATAATGTACAAGTATACTGAATCAAAAGAGGACACGGAGTAAAAAAATATACTGCTGAAATAATTATAGTAATAGTAGTAGTCGTAGTAGTAATCATCATTATAATAATAAAGATGATTATGATAAGGATGTTAAATACTGATAGCATATTTTTCTCTCTCTCTCTCTCTCTCTCTCTCTCTCTCTCTCTCTCTCTAACTTGTTTTATTAGTAATGTTTTATTAGTAATCGCGTGTTTTTTGTGTGTCTCGTAACGTTCAAACATAAAGGCTCTGTGTAACACAGGCTAACAGTTCATAGAACGCTTTGATGAAATAGCCAAGTTTTAACTTTGCAACTTAAATTCGTGTCTGGTAATTTGCCGAACAGTTGCTTAAACTCTTTAGGTCATAACATGATTGTCTTGTGTTAACTCAGGCAGAAGCAGTTCAGTTTTGGCTACAATGCTATCAAACTGATTTAAGTTGACTTTATCGAAATAAACCAGGGATGGATATATGGATATGAGAAGATGAATGTATTATTAAAGGGTAAAAGTTGTATATGGCTTAGTTCCAGATCATATACAGTATTGAATTTTATTTTATTTTATTTTATTTTACTTTACTTTACTTTACTTTATATTACTTTACTTTACTTTACTTTATTTTATTTATTCATTAAAGAATGTTAACAAAATGCATAGAAGTAGTTATTCAGTAATATTCTATTGAGGTTTGGGGAGTCATATACATGAAAAATAATGTGGAACTTCTATCATTCATTCACAAATTACTCTCGATAACACTTTAAATTATTACCAGTTCCAAAGGTGTTCTGTGACTGATGTAGTAATAACTGTAAAATATATTGTTAATCATTCTCTGATTATGGCAAGATGCATCAATTCAATGCTGTTTTCTACACAGTACGAAACATGATCGTCATTCTAATGAACTTAGTTCTCTTTGGATAAAACGTCGGTGAGGTAAAAAGATTTATTATAAATAATACTTAAACATTTTAATACTCTAATTATGGTTTGTGATGACAATTTCGTATGAACGGTGTTGACTCTAGTAAGAGAAACTGTCATTATTTAATACAGTATCGAGATCATGATGCGAAAATCATTTATTTTTAGTACATTTAGCGATCTTCAGCAATACAGGTATATGTGCATGTCCAGGACAAACGTGGTTTAATCTGAGCAGAAGAATCCGACGTCAATAACGTAAAACAGATACCATATCCATCAAAAATCTGTAACAGTTTGAATGTTTTAATCCCAAGAACGTGTGTCATGGGTAAAGTTTCTTTCATCCAGTAACAAAGCTTTCTTACTGTTTTGGCTTTGGTTTGGACCACGTAATGACAGATTAAGAAGACATGCTGAAAGGATTTTGTGCGGCTTGTGTCGAAACTGTATGTCCTGTGTTCAAGAAGATGTTAGTTTGTAGGAAAAAATGACTAATAACGTAATCAACTGTTTATGGTTAGTGTTTAAATATTGCTACTTTTAATATCGTATTACTTTTACGATCCTGTTATGTCGAAAAACGAGAGAATTTGTGTACTGCCATTCTTTTCTCATTAAATATAATACTTAGATCATTGGCGAGCTAACGGGATCAGATTACATCCAAATCTGCAAACACACTCTGAAACTCACCGTTCCACATTTAATCACTAAAATATTTAGTTTTAGTACTTGCTTGAATTATTTATTGTTGTTGTTGTTGTTGTTGTTATTATTATTAAACTTTTTTATAAGATGTTCTTTATAATAATTATGGGCTGTTAAAAAAGTCCTTTGGTGTTCTCGACCAAACAGGTTATAATTTTAGTCTCTTTATTGTTACAATTTCTGTATGTGGTAAAGAGCAGTCTTATTTCAGTTAGTTGTTATTGCTAAACTGTCATTATAAACTAGATGTGGATAAAAATTCTGAATCTGACCGAAACGGACTTAAAATGACAATTATTTAACTTTTATATCTGTTTATTGCAAACGTACATCCATGTACTAGATTATCTAAGATTTTATTGAGAGAAACAGAATGTAAACTTTCACTATGTCAGTTATGTTAATACTGGGTGTGTGTAAAATACGATTATAAATTAAAGGGGAATTTTGAATTATAAATACAAGATTTTGGCTTTAATATTATTGCTAGAAAATGGTCTAAGTGACGAATAATTAATCTGACTGAAATTGTAATTATCGGAACACTGATATTTTTATAGTACTAATAGTATTAGCTGATGATCAAATACTGAAATTAAAGCAGTTTTCTTGTTAGCATAACTTCAGTTACTAGTGTTATGAAATATGGTTAGAATCATAAGTTTTTGGAACAATATTTCTTTCATGTCCAAGAAAGTGGACAAAATCCGCACTTAGAAAGACTCTTAGCTATGTCATTTGACATCCATAAACAAACTTTCTCTTCTTGTCCATCTTTTCTCAGACCTGCAAAATATGACCAAGTATTACCTGAGCGGAAACTGGGTCTTCACGGGGGACAATATAAAATTGTTTTCATTCCAAGATGACCGCTGATCGCAGAAGATAAATCCTAAATACTACATCTGTTGTCCAATATCACTTGTTGGTGTGTGTGTGTTCACCAAAATGGCGTCTGTGGCTACTCGTTTTATGTTAGTTTTTTCATCTGAGAAGATTTCAGCGACTTATCTTTCTGGTATTTTAAACCCACCGCACTTTACGACTTTCTGTGTTTTATCATATGAAAAAAATAAACACTCCCCGTTATACCTATATCTGAACCTTGTTGGCGATTCCCTGGCTTATTTTTATTATTAATATTACTGTTGTTGTTGTTGTTGTTGTTGTTATTATTGTTGCTGTTGTTATTGTTTTTATTATTGTTATTGTCATTATTATTATTATTGTTGTTATTGTTATTACTGTTGTTGTTATTGTTGTTGCTGTTGTTATTAGTATTATTGTTCTTGTCAACATTATTATTGTTGTTATTATTATTACTGTTGTTATTATTGTTGTTGTTGTAGTTATTATTATCACTATTGCTGTTGTTGTTGTTGTTACTGTTGATATTATTATTATTATTGTCATCATTATTGTTGTAGTTGTTTTTGTTGTTGTTATTATTATTAATTAATAAAACAATCAATTAATTAAATAGTAAACATTATTAAGGCTTCGTAGCATCCTAGGGCTCTTCTGACTTAGGAAGGGTTTCCTAAAATGATCAATTTGCCTAAGTCAGGGTCTGTCTGTATATTCACTCCTTAGTTTGAGTGCTGTTGCATGTTGCTGTAGTGTACATCCACCAGAATGATCATTGGAGTGTCATTGGTCCCAGGATCAATGCGTTTCAGATTGGGTAATTTATTGTTAAAGCTAGTTTTTCACAATAGACGAATCGAATGTTGTGTATGTGCTTTCATATTTCATAGGAAGATGACTTGTTTCTTGATATCGTTTTTTTTATTTTTTTAGTTATTTTATTATCTTTTTATTTTTAAACAGTATGTATCGATTTAGTTCAGAGACAGTCTTTAGAAAACATTTCTAGATAAAATTGTTTCTATAACAAACATTATCTGCTGAATAAGCAATACAGGAGTTTAATCACACTATTTGCAAGCAATCACTAGGTTAGCAAGGTACTAAATTAAAGGGAACTATATATGTATGTATGTATGTATGTATGTATTTATGTGTGTATGTATGTGTGTGTGTAAGATATAATGTTGATATTTAATGTTTATATTTAATAAACTTAACAGATACATACACGCACACACACACACATACATATAATTTTATATGTATTTTGTACAGTTTCAGGACTGGTTTATTTTTATAATTTCAAACAAATTATTTCTTATGAATATTAAAGAAAACAGTTCTTTAACATCTTTTAACACAAACTAATTTGATAACGAAGCATCCAAAACTGCAGTATACTCATTACAGAGTGACAGACTGTAGCCTTTATTCTAACCCTTATTACAATAAGTGTGTGGACAAAAATTTCAAACCCCAGAAATCTGAAAACAAATAACACAGTTTGAAAGAGGCTTGGAAACTTCTTTAAAATGACATCAGGATCAAGTGAATATGTTGAACATAATACAAGCCAATGAAAAGCGAGAAAACGGTGCACACACCCCCCCCAGCGATATGTGGGTTAAGTGGAACAGCCAGTTAGTGCAAAATGGCCGCCGTGCAGGGAGATTATCTGCATAGAGTTAATTATAATGAATTATACCGTCGACTCAAAAGAAAACTGAGCGACAAGTTACTCATTATGAAGAAAACTTCACACTGCATAATATACCAGTGATGACACTGTATGATTAATGAGGTAGATGAACAAATAACGTTAGAGACTTCCACCGAAAAATAAATTAAAAAATGCAGCTGAAAACAAAACTACGTCGCCTATTTTTTTAAACATCCGCGCACTGTTTGACGAGAAGAGGGTATGCAGCTTCAGAGTATCTTCCCCAGGTGAGAGCAAAAACGCGCGAGTTTGTTACTCCCTCCCCCCCCCCAAAGATTCGTTTGATGCGCTCACCGACGGAGCACTGACTAAACAGTTTCGTTTGATTTTCGTAAAGGAAAAGTGGTCAACTGTGCAAATGCGAAATCACGCGAGAACTGTGGACACAGCGAGATTTGTTAGCTGCACACACAGAGCTAGCTAAGTGTATGAACACAATGCCCAGTTTCGTAAAGCTAATCTATGTTGGCCGTGGATTAGACGTTTTAATCTGCTTGTTTTTTGGTCCCTTTGTTTGCCACATTCTGTGGGCGAGAGTGGGACGATTACGATTTTATTGACTAACAAAAGAAACAAGACTGTTTCGCAAGACATTCTGCATATATTTAAAATAAACAGAACTTGCTAATTACGGACTGTGAGACGGACTTTAGAAAACTTTTACTACATCGATCGAGGCTCGTTATGGGTAATTTTGGCTTTCAGGTGTAATATCTGAATCTGCTACAGTTTATGGAGTTGATGGTATATAAACATCTTCTAAAAACTTCTTGAAGTTTGCTGGTCAAAAGAGAAATGTAATTCTAAAAACCAATCAAACAATAAAAAGGAGAACACACACACACACACAAATGTTTCCTTATTTCTGACGTAATTTTTTATATTGAAATCATTTTTCAAAAAAGTTGCTGAGGTGGTGCAATCAATAATGATATTTTTTTTAAATATTGTTTTAGTTTTTACTTGTTATCGTTGTTATTTTATCGTAATATATGCATAATCTGATTTTAATTTTGAATTATTTTGACAGAAATAATTTGAGATTGTTAGTGAATTTCGTTTTACTTTACACGATGATGTTACTACTTCTATTGCTGCTACTAATACTACTTCTACAACAACTAGTATCACCACCAGCGTTACTGCCACTACTACAGTTACTAATATATAAATAGATAAATAGCAACCCAAAAAACCCAAACAAAATACTAATACTAATGATGATGAATAATAATAATAATAATAAATAAAAATAAATAAATAAATAAAATACTAACGAATAATTAAAAAAATCCCACAGAAACAATTAAAAAAAGAAGAAACAAAACAAATAAAACAACAACAGACATACAAACAAACCAATAAATAAAAGAAAGTACTAATGTATTCCAGTAAATTAATTTTTAACAGAATTAAACTTCTCCTTATTTTAGACTCTGATTCCTCATCTGGTCACTAAGCCTATCATTTTGTGTCATGTTTACATCTGTGGTCACCCATTTTATTTAACTGGAAAAGGAAGTTTTTTTATTCACGTTGTGTTGATCCTTTTGGCTACCACAGCAGAATTACGCAATAAAAAATTTAAAGAAGGAGAAAACAATCCATTCCCTTCAAAAAAAAAAAAAAAAAAATAACAACAAATTTGATAAATAAAAAGATAAAAAAGGAAAATAGAAGTCACAAAATGACAAAGAAATTCGGTAAGAAAAAGCTATTCATATTGAAATATTCTATAAATATTAAAGTTTAAGAGTGAATGTAAAATAAGTGTTTAAAATATGTATTTCTAAATTATTAATTTTTGTAGTAACATATATAAATACTCTGGAAATCGTAAATTAGAAATGATAAAAGTAAAAAGGAATATTTCTTTTTCTTCTTCCAAGCATTGGCCACCTGTAGAGATAGTAAGAGACTTATATACACAGGCATACATATCGATGGATAAACAGTTATGTTATATGACACATAAGATATTTATAAATAGACAGGCAGACAAACAAAAATGAATAGAAAGATAGATAAACAGAGAGAGCACACGGTATCAGAATAATGATATTTATAATAAAACAACAGAACTAATAGATTGCATTCGACATTAGCTTTGAAATATTTAATATTCAGTAGTAGAAAAATTTCACTTATGCTTATAGAAAAATATGTAAGCTATATATAGAAGTTTTATTATATAGTAAAATCATAATGATACAGAGAAAAAGAAAAAAAGAATTGCAAATCCACTATTATGCTGAGTTTGTGTTCGGCAGGTTGAAATCGCTTATCTTTGAACAAACATGCAAAACGCCAGCAAATCCCGACTTCAAAAGTTATCAATTTCCGCTGCATCCCTATTTTTTTATGCTTATTTAAATCGGACCATCAGAGTAAACAAAATATTTATCCCTTTCTTTTCACAATGCACGTTAAAGAAATACAAAAAAAAAAAAAAAAAAAAAAATATATAAAAAATTATGTATTGCACATTGTCATGCAAAGGTTTAAAAATGCTGGCTCACATTAAAAAAAAAAAAAAAAAAAAAATTGTAGACTTGTATGACGACAAGATTCCGCACTCGGCGGTTTCTGATTAAGTAAATAAAATCTTGTTTGCGATGGTGGATGAATGTCCACACAATGTCCAGATGTATGATGGCTCTCGATGTGTGAACGAACTCGCATTCTCCTTCCTCTTCTTAGACGCTGTCCAGTCTAAATCTGTTTAATGAATGGACAATTAAACATGGAAGGTGTCAACAGGTGATTCAGTAAGGAGGAGAACAACAACAAAAAAAAGAATCTTGTTTATGACACACATTAGCACGTAATCGAAACAATGCGAACACAATACGGGGCGTAGAGGTGATCCGTGTCCAGCGCATGTGCACAATTGGCAACAAGCCGTTAAATTAGGTTACATTTCCTGCTTACGTTATTTGCAAATGAGCTGTTTATAAATTTATGTAGGGAGGGCGATTCGAGTTTATATATAGAGTTTAGCAGTTTGTTCAAACTCTTTAATTCGGTTGTTTAAGCTGTGTTTAATGAATACAGAAGTGCAGTTTATGTCTCTATATACAACTGATTGAAACGTAAATAAATTGGGTTAAAAACTCGAAGAACGATATATCATTTTAATTATCTTTTTGTGATGAATCAACAAATAGGTGTAAATATATGTATATTTAAATAAAAAATGTAGAAAACCCCTACAAAAAACAACAAAACAAACAAAAAAAAACAAACATTAGAACTATTGTTACATTATGGGATAATTAAATATATACTGTGAAATATAAACGTTAAATGTAATGCAAGATGACGAGTACATAAATTAATTCTGTAACTAACATAATGATAGATATAACTTATTTATTTTTTAAATACTGTCCCTTTTCATTCAAACATCGCAAAGACATCCTATTACCTTTTCTGCACCAGTAAATATTATGTAATTGTAATACAGTGATCGAACGAATCTCAGCCTTTGAATCAGAGACTTGATACGTCGTTTGATCGAACCTCCGTGAAGGATAAATTTGTATCATTTCCCGTTTCAGCTAAAATATAATTTCCTGTATGTGCCTTTTTTAGATTTTGTTTAGACAAGCAGTTCTTGCTACTGTTTGAAGATCTTGTAAATAAAACGATACTGTCATAATTAAATGGTGTTTTTGTCACGTGGTCAGCATGATTTTGTCAACGTGGTGATGGCATTTTAATCAGATTATTTTTACCTGTTTCATTCGCAGTATTATATGGAAATATCTTCTTGAATATTATTAAATTTTTTTCCATTATCGTCATCGTTATAACATTTATTATTATTATAACCATTATCATCATCATCGTTATTATTGTTGTTTTTATTGTTGTTATTACTGTTGTTGTTGTTGTTGTTATAAATAATTATAATAATAATTATTATTATTATTATTAATACATATATTGTATCTATTCCATTTCACTCAAATCTTACCTGTTAACCACAACAACTACTTTGTACGGAAAAACTTGCAGACATTCTTGCTGTGTCATTAGGTTTGTGGTGTTTAAATAAGACACCAATCACGAACCTATTGTTCTCTGTTAAACAAATACAAACATGTGGACAAGAAAACAATTAACTCAGCTAGAAAACAATTACAGCTTCCTCTTGGCATCAAACTGTCGTATGGAAGCGTTAACTTTTAGATTGGGTGATGAAAACAGGGAACAGGAGTTTGGTAGGCTAATGAAACAAGAAAATAAATAAACAGGAACAAAGAATGAGGAATTGCTTGGATAAACATTATTCTTTAAGACTTATTGTGTTGACAGCTTGTATTTCTATTCACAAATACGCACACACACACATTTACACGCACGCACATACATAGAAACACAACCAACAAAACATACATACACACTCAATGTATTTACAATTAACACTCTCTCTCTCTCTCTCTCTCTCTCTCTCTCTCTCTCTCTCTCTCTCTCTCTCTCTCTCTCTCTCACATTCACACACATACATGACACTGACATAATAAAAATGCGCGTGACGAGAACATAAAATGCAGAAAATGCGCATGACGAGAACATAAACGTAAAAGATATTAATAAATCTGTATTTCTATATTATTTTGAAACAACAACTGCAGTCATAACAAAAAATAAATAAACGACAACAAACAATAGTAAATATCTCACTGAATAATTTCATTAATTTTCATTCGTGATTTTTGATCACGAAAACACGTTTTCGTTATCGTCTGTTTTTCATTCATGGCCTAACATTTTCTGTATTTTCATCGTCTGCAACTTGTTTCAATTTTGAATCTGGGCGCCAAATTCCTGTACGTTGCAGCGGAAAGTAATTGGCTGTGACGTTTGCGTGTTTTGTTTTGTCTACTTTTTCATTGACATTGTCACAGGTTTCTAGTATTTTTACTGGTAGAATGTTTGAATTTTGAATCACCAGAAATCGATAACTCTTCAAGCACTTAATTCACTTATCACGGTGCTTATGATGTAAGAAAGACGTTTACTGTTTGCGATTTTATTATTATTATTATTATTATTATTATTATTATTATTATTATTATTATTAAATAGCTGCTAGTTGTTTGGGGTGAATGGATGGATTAAAAATTTGATTTAAGTTTAGAAGTTTTTAAAAGAGTGAAAGACAAGTTAATAAAAAAAAAAATATATAATTGATAAAATTAAAAAATAAAGAATAAAAAAATAAATAATAATAATAATAAAAAAAATTAAATAATATATATAATAGATACAATTAAATAAATAATAATAATAATAGTGATAATGATAATGATGATGATGATAAACAAATATTTAACTAATAAATAAGAAAACATAATTAAAGAAATGAACAAATTTAACGTATATACAGAAAAAACAACTCTGTCCAGTCACAGCAAAAAGAACAAAAAAACAAAAACAAAAACAAAACAAAAACAAACAAATAATACAAAAAAAAAGAAACAAAAAAGGGGAAAAAAAACCCACCCCTAAAAACAATAGCCTAGAAACACAAAGAAAGGTTTTAATAAAAATAACACATCAAGCTGAAATTAAAAGTCAAATATATTTCTTCTGCTTTCTAATCTTTAAACATTTAGAAGACCTCAGTGAATATTGCGTAAAACAAACAACATCTCTGCACAAGATCAATCAGCTGTTAAGGTAATGGACGAAAATGTTTTCAAGTCTTCCATATGTTTTACATTACAGGACTTTCAATCAATGAATCTTAACTCAGTGGTTCGTTTGAACTGCGGCGAAATCCCCGTGGCAAGCGTTTCTGACATTTCGACCTTGTTTGTGCGACTCCCACAATCTGAGTAACGTATTTGATATACAAAACAACCACAGCAGCCATTATCTCATTTCCTTAGACTGGTTTAAAGTCAGGTTTAAGTTTGTACAAAAAAAAAAAACACCCCACCCCAAAACCCCCACCCCACAAAACAACAAAAACGGAAAACAGAAAGCGTACCCTTTTTGTTTTTTGAAGGACAGACTATTTTATTTAAGCGACTGAAAAATGACGGGTGACAGTCTAGTGTAGGACTGGTAACAAGTTAGCGGCGCAGGTATCGGAATTTACAGTCCAGCTCATTGTCACCGGTAAGTGTAAACTTTGCAGCAAGGATGTTCGACGAACACGGAATGCGAAAGATTCGGTGAAATGCAAGGACTACGTTTTGTCAATACCAGAAATGTGATTTTATTTGCGCCCGTGCCTTCTTCGGCAAAGCAGTATATCTAAATGCAGTAAGGGGAAAAGGGTGGTAAGGTGGATGCTTTTTTTTTTTTTTTTCATTTTTAATCCTTTTTCGAAACAATTTTTTTTCATGCTTTGATTTAAAGAAGAAACCTTGAATAACAATTTATTTTTTTCAATTGTTTTTTTTTTTTTTTTTTGAAAAAAAAGAAGTTTTATCAAACAAAAACATATAATAAAAAAAAAAAAGTAAAAGAAAAAGAAACGAGAAAAACTGGAAAACATACAGACTGATAGATAGTCAGACAGACAGAGAGAGAGAGAGAAAACATTAAATGTATGGGAATGAAAGGCTTAAAGTCAACGACATAATGTATATGTGTAAAAAAAAATCAAGAAAAAGAAAAAAGAAAACATTTTTGTAGATAACGATGATGGTTTTGTCATTTTTGTTTGTTGTTGATGATGGTTCTTTTTTTGTTGTTGACGACTAATTCTGTTTCTATAATTTATTATGAACATTTTGTTTACTGGATTTGTGTTTGATTTATTGTTGCATCTGCAAATACGCTTCCAGTAAATCTGCATAACTATTATATAATACGAATGTTCTTTAGCTCGAACTAGCAGTATTTGGCGCTACCAGGGTTATTTACGAGTAATGAATTTTTTTTTTTTTTTTTGCAATGAATTCAGGAATTATTGAATTTTATTCTTTATTCCGTCCTTCAAGTGGCAAAATAAAACAAACAAGAGGACAAAATCAGAAAGCAAAATTGAAAAAAAAAATAAGAAAAAAGAAAAAGAAAAAAGAATATCAATCTGAAACTGAATTAAATATAGAACGTCAGAAAAACATCTACAAAAGCACAGTTATTTGTTAAAACAGGTAAACACTGTGTTTACTAAGTTTGTGTATCTATGTAGATGTATGTTTTATGCATATGTGAGTATATATTTATGTGTGCAGATATTTGTGTGTGTATGAGTATGTATGCATGTGAAAGCGTACGTACGTACGTACACACAAACACACACACATACACGTATATATTTAGATAAATAGATAGAGTGACTGATAGAAAACATAATAATAATAATAATAATAATAATAATAATAATAATAATAAAATAAGTCTAAAAGAAACAAAAATCACAAAATATTAATGTTTATTCACATACATCATCCTGTCTCACCGTGCTTTTTCAAATACAATCAGGAGCAAACAATAAATGTCCGCAACGGAAAATTTAACAATTCGTATATGCACTATTGATAAACTGCAAAATTCTCGGGCCTCTTAGTTCATACCTACATGCAAATGCAACGATAGCAGGTGTGAAAAAAGACATTTGTATGCTCATGAATTGCGGATTAAAACACGGGTCCAGAAAATCGATTTTTAGCGTTGATATTCAACACACAACCCAGGAAATCGATTTTAACGTTGATATTCAACACACAACCCAGGAAATCGATTTTAACGTTGATATTCAACACAGAAAACAAAGAGCGAATCTCAGTGTCCTGCACGTGATTTCGTCCTGTAGACGTAATCGATTTCCTGGAGCGCGTACGATCGATATGCAAATTAACTTATTAACAGACTTAACAGCCTGACATTTCTTCAGACTTAAGTTAGTTAAATTTCATTAATTTTAAATTAGTTTAACAGATAGGAATTACGTGAGGTTTAAATCAGTTTAGTAGTCTAGTATTTTTCGAACAGGTTTTATTTTTTTAATATTGAAAGAAAGTTTTATTATTCGTTACTAATGATGATGATGTCGACTACGACGATGATGAATATGACACTACTACTACTACTATTACTACTAATAATAATGATAATGATGAGATGATGATGATAATATTAATAATAAACGAAATTAAATATTAAATAGATAATACAAAAATTAAAAAAAAAAGAAGAAAGAAAACCAAGAACAAACATATGAACTTAAATAAATATATGAATAAATAAAATTGTATTACCAATTATTTGAAAACAGTAAGTTAATAAAAACGAAATAAATAAAATTTGTAAATAACAATGATTGATGTAACCGAATCTTTTAAATATTTTTGTTCTAAACTTTGAGACCATTTTAAAACTACATTTTAGATATTAAAATTAAATAATAATAAACAAAGAACTGAACAACGAAATAAATGATGTGCGGTTATAATCATATAATATTTTTTTCTTTACTTTGCATTTTTGAATGAAACGATATTTAAATTGTATAAAATATTGTTTTACAGCTGATATAGTAAACTAGAATCAATCTTAAAACGCTGATTATAAAACTTTAATTTCTTTTCACTGGGATTTTTTCTTTCTTTTCACATTGATCTTATTTAAGAGTTCACTTTAAACATTTTAATAATAAATAATTCATCACCGTTTTTGTTTGTTTGTTTGTTCAAAGTTAAGATGCTAATATCTAAATATTAACGTTACCTGTGAAATATACTTAATTTAATGTTAACAATGTTTTAGAATTTTGTATCATTGATTCTTTTGGGTTCATTTTCTGCATGTAAACAAGTTCATGACATTCATATTTGACACCAACGTGATCTTTAAATGTCAGTTGACATGTGTGTCAAGTGCAAAGTTTTTGAAAAAAAAAAAATCTAAACTTTGATTTTCGATTTTTCTCACTTTCATTGGAAAATATTAAAACAAAATAGTGCAATATTTAAATTTTAAGAAAATATTTTTACATTTAATTCTAGCGATCAGCGGATTCTGAAATTTAAAGCATCATTACAGATGCAGTTTACATGTAAAATATATATAATTATATTTACGTAAATACTTAAATAAAATTAAAAAAAAAAAAAAAAAAAAAAAGAGGAAGGAAAGACGAACGAAAGAAAAAGGGAATACTAGTAGAAAAAACGTTTACTTGATCTTAATACAAGGAAAAAAGAATTTCAATTATTCATCACGAATATTATTATGATGTAAATAAAAAAGTAATTTATGAAAATAAACACTCAGTACTCATTGTCTTGTAATAATAATAACAGCGATCATCGTCACTGTTGTTGTTGTTATTAATAGTAGTAGTAGTAGTAGTAGTAGCAATCTCGGTGGTAGTAATGGCAAGAGCAGCAGTAGTAGTAAAGTAGTTTAAAATAAAAACAATTTTAATTCTTCATTAATTCCTAACAAATTATTAAATAAATAAATAAATAATATAAAAGAGGTAATAAAAATAATAATAATAATAATAATAATAATAATAATAATAATAATAATAATAATACAAAATAAAACAAAATAAATCCAGAGAAACTTATACAAACAATAAAACGAGTTATTAAGTGTTACTTTTCTAACACAACGAATTCCCAGCCAGACGTTGTGTTCACGTGACTTTACACGATGTCGTCTGCTTGCGTTTTTGTCTTTTGATGATTTATCAATCAACTGAGACGTCTGTAATATAAATACATCTTCCACGAGACGAGACAGACAGAATTCTACACAAAAGTCAGAAATAATTGCACTCGCACACATCATATTTAATAGAATTTTGGTGAGAAATATTTTGAAATATTTTTAACTGTGATATGAAGACGATTGGCAATATCATACGCAGATGTCGTGTATGCATAGGGAAAAGACAAAATGAGGGGCTGTTCCAGATTTCTTAAGATCGGTTGATCCCTTGCATGGGGAAGATTTAGGGTCTAAAAGACTAAATAAATTTCGTTTTAAAGAAAAAAATAATAATAATAATAATAATAATAATAATAATAATAATAATAATAATAATAATAATAATAACTCAATTCAAAAACACTGATTGTAGATAAATAAATAATACTAATACTGCTAATAATAGGAGCTGTTACAGTAGCAGTAGTAGCTCTATTATTGGTTGTACTAGTAGCAATAATACTATTAATATTAACAAAAATAACAACAGTAATAATAATAATAATAATAATAATAATAATAATTAAAAAAAATAGGATGGATACACTTACTCTCGAGTCAGCTGGTTTCTTTAAATGCTGTTAATTGCTTGTGTCGTTCATTCACATAACCATTATTAATTGCTATTATAATATTTTATGCTGAACATAATATATTAAAATCATTTTATGATATTTATTATTATTTAAAAAAAAGAAAGAAAATGACACAAATATCTATTGACCTAAATGTTCTATATATAATATACGAAAATATTTAAGTATGGAAATAGATAAGTAAGTAAATAAATAAATAAATAAATAAAAAAAAAACCCTCTAATGTACGTTCTTTTAGTCGACTTTATTCATAAACTTTATTAATATTATTTCAATCCTTATCACGATCATCATCATCATTTTGCCTTTTCAAAATAAATATTAAATTAATTCATCTTCAATCGAATAGCACAACACGCTGGGAATAGAAAGAAATTTGTTTCTCTATAAACAGTTTAATATTATCATTTCTCTAAACAAAGTCAATAAAAATAGTGTCCTTTTTAATAACGCTCTCAAATAATTCATTATACAAATATTTGAACATTCCACGTGAACTGTGAAACTTCAAACTCTCTTTCTTTGGATTCAGTATTGTTATTATCATTCACATGCTTAAAATATTTTGCAATAATATCGTAGTTAAGCCTGGCAAATCGTCAACTTATCTGCGTTTTGGCACATAAGAATTAAAACAAGCTTTTGTAGTATTTCTAAACATGCTAAATCAACATAGACGCGAATTATTATGGCAGGTGCAGGGTTTTTGGCTTCGTGATATTTGGAAATCATGTTGAAAAGGATTAATTGTAGTTGATTAGTTAGATTATGAATGTTGTTTTAAAGATTATTTGTACTCTATGTTTCCAATACAGATAAATCTATCCATATCTGAATTATGTACTTATCAATGGAGAATGTGTGGGATAAGCAGTTAAAATATAAAGATACAACAACAACAACAACAACAACTACTACTACTACTACTACTACTACTACTACTACTACTACTATTACTACTATTACTGTTATTACTACTACTACTACTATTACTACTATTACTACTACTACTAATAATAATAACAATAATAACAACAATACTACTAATAAAAATAATAGTTGAAATAAATAAATAAATAAATAAAAATTAATAAAAGGTTTTAAAATTATAAAGCATAAGCTAAATTTCTAAAGAACAGATTCTAGGCATATACAACACACACATGCAAGACATTGCACACATTTGGAGGCCTTCATGCACTTGTATACTATTATTAACATTATTACTGTTACTATCACTATTACCACTTTCAACAGTTACTGTTACATTTAGTACTACTACTATTATTGTTGTTGTTTCTACTACTAATATTATTAAAGAGAGAGAGAGAGAGAGAGAGAGAGAGAGAGAGAGAGAGAGAGAGAGAGAGAGAGAGAGAGAGAGAGAACTGTAGCTATTACTTTATAGTTCAGTAACAGCAGTAGTTAAACAAAACGATAAAAACTGAAAGAATGAATGAACGAAACAGACAAGAAAAAACAACAGGACTAACTCATCACAAGAAAACAAAAATCCCAGTAATTAATAAACCAACAATAATTAAGGATTGCCTCAGAGATCAGTCAGAGGCTTTGTGCTAACAGATGCAGCAAACAGTGAGAACCAGCGTATTGGAAGAACATCAGAGAGCTGTGGTTTGAGAATGAACTGAACCTGCCAGAATTTGAATTAGCTGGTACACGTGTAGTTAGCATTTGGCTTTGACACTCCGAGCTGGCAGCCTCTTCTACTGGCAAAGTCTAAATGTGGCGGAGTGGATTAGTGGCTGTGATTGCCAAGGTTTCCGCGACACCGCGCCAACGGCAGAAGCACCATGCAACAATTTGAAGCGGTGGTCTTCAGGCAAACTGCAGAAACATTCCTGACGTCGACGGAGTCAAGGCGAACTCGGATCTGTTCTTATTTGCGGCTCGAAGTCTTCACACTTTCTGATATAAATAAAACTTTTGGTTTTGGTTCGTCTGAGAGTGATTTCAGGGACGTTGCGGTTTGAGTTTCGAGAGGAGGGTTGACTAGCAGTACATTTCTTCCCTCAGTGTATATTTAGAGTAATAATAATAATAATATTAAGAATAATAAGAAACAAATCAACAAGAAGAAGAAGAAGAAGAAGAAGAAGAAGTAAAACAAAAACATCTACAACAATAATAATAACAATAGCTACTAATGACTACTAAGAATAATAAAAATATAATGACAATAATGATGATGATGGTGATACAGCTGTAATAATAGCAGCACTACTATACTACTAATAATAAAAAAATAACAATAATTTTGATTTAAATTGTGTAATACTTTTAAAGTGAAAATAATATTAACAGATAGTAATGACCGTTTCTTGCACAAACAAGATAATTATCTAAAACACTATTGTTATTTTATTAAATATGTTTTTTATGTAATATTAAGACTGTAAAATGATGACCCGTTATAAAAAATGAATTTCAACAATCTATGCTTACAAGCTTCAGTATTTAATAATTTTATATTTTACATTAACATCTGTGTCTGATTTATATAGTCAAATGTATAAAAATAATGGGTGCTTTTGTGCCTAAACTACCAGAGTCATATTATTATTGTTTTTCTCTGTATGAGAACATTTAACAGTATATACATATTCAGTAATATTCATTACTGCATGGACATGCGCGCGCGTGTGTGTGCATGTGTGTGTGTGTGTGTGTGTGTGTGTGTGTGTGTGTGTGTGTGTGTGTAAAGTAATCAATATTATTTGTATGACAAAATGTAGTTAGGTTCTCACCTCAGATATCACAATTGAATAAACAAAAATCGCTGTTTATAATCGGTAAAATTAAAATGTGTTAATATGACATTAAATAATAAATCGTTAATTATTATTATTATTATTAAATTTGTTGATATATAGCAGTACATCAAGAAACACTTTCTATAATGCATAGCGTTTCTGTCAATGTAAAGATTTCATTCTGATATTTCAGGTTGCTTGTTTTGTATGGATTTATTAATTTATTTCTTGCTTTCTTTGACAAATAACGATATTGTTTTATGTTATTATTATAATTACTATGCATTTCGTCAGCTTCTAGCATCTGTGTCTTATCTGTTAATATACAGAAACACAGACGTTGCTCTCTATTAATACTAAACTTTTGTTAACATTTTTTTCCTGAATAATAAAGAACTTTGATGATAATGATAATATACTGATGATGATAAATTATCGCATAGCAATAATTAAAATATTAATGACAACAAAGACGATGATGTCTGTAACAATGGCAATAATAAAACAAATTCTTGATAATGAATTATTATAATGATGATCGTGATGTTAATAATAAATTACTCTCGTCTAGTAACTACTGTTGTTTTGTTTGTTCTGTTTCCAGTTTGAAAGTTGTGAATCTAGAGGTGTCCTCACTGTGCGGTTACTCAATTTCAAGAACCCGAAAGGACGCACGTACGACGGCAGCTGCTGTGACCAGGTTCCACGACGAAACGGCGTCTGTCCGGACCAGTGTGATTACGTCATGAGACTGATCGTGTCCGGTCTTGGAAGGTAGGTCGATACACGAAGTTTTTGATGAACTCATCTTTTGTTCCAAATCTTCGACATTAGAATTGTGTGCTGTAATTTTTTTTTTTTTAAATTTGTTCCAAAATACTGATATATAATAACTGAACCCAGTTTCCTATAATCCACAGTACAAACAATTTTAATGGAAGAGAGATCATTTCCAACAGTATTAACGATGGAATTACATCGGATATTTAATAGTAATGGAATAGAAATGTTTTATAATACAAATAATATTAAAGAAAGAGAAATAAATCTGATATTTAATATTAATGGAACAGAGATCGTTTCAAGTGTTTAATAATACTTAAAATATTAAAGAAATGAAAATATATCCTATATTTAATATTAATGTAACATAGATTATTTCGAATGTTTCATAATACTTATAACAATTATTAAAGGGAAATACATATGACTTTTAATATCAATGGAACAGAAACAATTTCTAATTTTTGACAACGCTAATAATATTAAAGAAACACAAATAGTTCCGATTATTTCAAAACACCAGAAAGTATTTTGTAAATTAAATAATATTAACTCCAGGCAGAAAGTTCTATAATGTAATTAAATTTTCGTGTTTTAAGTAACTCGTTTTATATCTGCTATGATATATATCTGAATTAACTCATACTGCGAACAATTCCACGAAAGTGTTTTAGTCAGTCAACGTACTTTTCTCATCTGTCTGTCTGTCTGTCTGTATATCTATCTATCTATCCATCTATCTATCTATCTATCTATCTATCTATCTATCTATCTATCTATCTATCTATCTATAATGATTATGATGATGATGAAATTGACAACAGCATCATCAAAATGAAAACGATCATCGCGATAATCGTACTGGTAACGATACAGGTGATAATGTTTATATGCTAACGAACATGTTAATGACAGTAATGACAACAACATTTGTCTTCTATTAATATTTATTTTGATTAACAACACTTGCACTTAACATTACACAGCAAACATCTTCCATACAAACACCGTGCAGCAACTGAGCAAACCAACAAACAGTCACTGATGGATTCTAACAACACGATACCTGCACAGCTTGTCCAAACGTTCAGTCACAAGATCTTTCTCTTTACACATTCAACACGATATGCACCTGATGGCGCTCGCAAGGTAAATTAAAGAAATATTTTAAGAAGCAGCTGGTAGGCTAAGAAACACGAGAAGTCAACGGTAGAGAGTCGATAAGAACTTTAAATGTAAATTTAATACCGAACAGACAACACGTTTTCAGGTCCGGTTTTGTTAAATACAACAATTACATACAAAACAGGATCTAGGGACGTCGTCTTTTTTCTTCTGAAGGTAGTGTCAACGTTCCGCAAGAGACACGTTGCCGACTTAATACAGATAGCAAAGAGCCATGTAAATTTACACGCAGTTTTGGCTAATAGACTTTGATTAAGAATGTTCGATAACGCCGCCGTAAAAGTTCGCTTGAAAAAACAGAAGTCCAGTAGTGATGTATTTTGGGTAGATATTTAAATTTGTCTACGAAGTCGATGAGTCTTCGAGAGTTTGCTGTTTGCGATTAGAGATGATTGTTTTGTAAATGTTAGAGATTGTAACAGAAACAGATCAAACAGGTACTACAGTCAAACCGATTTTAAATTTGTGTTTTTTTCTAGGGTATAATTAATAATTTAGATATTTCTGACAAATACTTGAAGTACTGTGGTATTTTAAATTTCAGATTTCTCTTTAGATTCTTTATTTTATTCAATATGTTTCTCCAGTATGTGTAAAAACTTAAAATCAAAGGTGAAATAATTAAAAGACTGATCTGCGTTACTCTTGCCAGACCAAAACATCTACGACGTACAATTTAGATTTCCTTTTTTAATTCTGTTCATAACATTGTCAAACAACCACTTTTTATTCCATGCTGTACACAATTAATAAGTTCTTTGATAGTTACATTTCTCTTAACAGGACGATGTAATTATGATAAAAGATATGACAATGACTAACGTGACTGATGTAGTCAAATCTATTCCTGTTAATTATCAAGCCTTTTGGTAGCGTATTCATCAATTTTTTTTTCCGCGACAAATTTATATAGGTTTTGAAAAACAATTACATATGCTTGGTGCAAGATGCTGGTAAATGTTTGAGTCAGAGATATAACACTTTTCAGTCATGATGTTAAACAGCCGCTGATTTCCTTTATTAATTTCTGTAATATCACATCCCAGATACAAATTAAATTTATGAAGCTTTTAAATCATATTCACGCTAACGAAGGTATGACAGACGTAATTAACTTTAAGAATTTTTAAAGAAAATGATTCTCGGACACAACTATTACCAATGTTTCTACGTTTGAAATCGAATCAGAATCTAGCGGAAACTCTTCATACCAGATCTCAGAAATCGCGACATGTGCTGTGCGAAAAATCGAACCTTAAAGATGTCGGAGTAAGCTGTACAAAGTTACCCAAGGGTTGAAGCTGATCTCACTGGGGTCCATTCTCGAGATCTGAGTTCATTGCTGACATTTTCAAGTGGATTAAGTTTTGGACGGAGTAACAGTCAAAGCAACGGAGGAATCCAAGGACCGTGAAGGAAATCTCCGACTTCAAGCTTTTGTACACTAAATTGGATCATTATCTTGTTAATCTATTATTCCACCAGGAAGTTTGGTTGTGCAAGAAGTACACGAACAATTCTAGCAGAGACATTGTTCAGATGTCATCTGTTGTCAAGGTTCGAAAAAAACAACAACAGAATAAAAATGCCAAAAAACATCAAAAAAAAAAAAAAAGATTTTAGATTCTTCGGACCATTATGGAGTATTCAAAGGTTATCGAATTTTAGCTCAGTTTTTATTTTTATTTTTATTTTTTCATTTTTTTTTTTTATTTGGTTCACTTCTTCAAAATTAGTTAAAAGGCAATGTTTTTGAGCAATAAGTCTATAGCTGCCGTACCACTAAATGTGTCATTTCAGAAAATATAATAATATATATGGAAACAGTTACAAAAAAAATAAAATAATAGAAAATAGAAGATACGGCTAACTTTCAAACTAAATAAAATTATTATAATGATATAATAAAAAATAAATAAAATAAAATAAGATAAAATATGATATTATAAGATAAGATTGGACAAGATACGGTAAAATAAAACAAAATAATTCATTTCAACTAAAGGAATTAAGTCCATTTCAGAATAAAAACCGAACTAGGAAAATAGCACACAATTTCATAAAAAAAAAAATTACCATCATAAATATGTTGAAAACTGACTACAGTTTACTGTAAGTAAAATGTTTGTCTAACACGTGGCACCACGCTTAACTGAACAGCCAGAGCTGGAACACACAGACTTTGCTGAAAAGACTTATTAGTTTAAATGAATGAATAAATGAATGAATGAATGAATGAATGAACGAATGAACGAACGAACGAATGAACGAATGAACGAACGAACGAACGAACGAATGGATAAATGACTAATAACATCACATCAACTTTCAGTAATAACGTCTGTTAGGTACTTATCATACTTTTCGTATGAAATTATAATATGAGAGAGGAAACACGATATCACGCCTACTTGTAAACAGTGCGATGTCTTAGATAACTGCTGTGGTTTTAATTCTTTATAACGTTTTGAATATTAACATATTCATACTGTACATATATACAAACATTCAGCTATACTTACGTGCATGCATAAATACATACCTATATATACCTGTGTATACATACATACGTACATATATGCGTATATACATACATATACTAGTACATCACACGCACCATATATATGCTCACATACATATGCATATTTGCAAACACACACACACACATCCACATATATATACACATATTAGGCAACCTTTTTTAAAGTTGAAACACATGAAAATAATTCAAAATCAAACAAGTAAAGTAGCAAACATAAAATGAATCGGTTCAAACACTTCGACTTTTAAAAAGATTGCGTACCTAATATGTGTATGTGTCTGTTTGCGGGTACATAAGTGGTTGTGTGTGTGTGTGTGTGTGTGTGTGTGTGTGTGTGTGTGTGTGTGTGTGTGTGTGTGTGTGTGTTTGTAGGCATATAGAATATTCTTCATGAATTTAGAATATCAGTACAATGTAATATTATTTTTCATCCGTCTTTTTTAAAAGTTAGAGAAAAAAGAAAGATAAATATATAAAGAAAGAAATACAGAGAATAAATGCTATTCAATCTAACAAATAAAAATTGTCGTAATTATAAATAAATGAATAAATAAACAATGAAACAAATATGTAAATAAATAAAGAAATGTATAGAGATATAGAGATAGATCGACAGATATAGATATATAGATAAATTAAACAGACAAATAAATAAATAAATAAATAAATAAATAAATAAATAAACCAACATCTCTGTAGGTTGAAAATACCTGACATGCTCTAGCCCAGTATTTCATTACAGATTTATCTTATGTTCACTGAATTATCTGTCATCAAATTTTGATTCAGATTTGTAGGTCCCCTGAGAAAGGTTAAAGGTAACGCATTATGACGTCATTAACAACTGAGATTGACGTTTGTTTACTATTCCGTAACTATGTTGTTTACGTTTTTGTTTTCTCGTTCTGAGTTACGTGAATATTTTTCTGTTTGGATAATTATGCTGTTTTAACGAAAGGTAACCTAAAATTATTACAGTACACGATCAAATATATACGAATAATTAACGACAGAAAGTTTTCTCTTTGATATCATCAAGTTTGAGACGTAGTAACTCTACATATTGTTGATGATATCTGAATTCGTTCTTCGTTCATTCTTGCCTTCGTTCATTCCTTCGATCCTTCATTCATAAATCTCTCATAGCCTTTAAAAAGTATTGCTGAGTAAAATATTTAACCCTCATCAATGCAAAAAGTCAGTGCAGATGTCCGCAGCAATCAGTGCGGATTGACTAATTAACTTTACCTGAACCATTACACTTGATAGTGTCAAAGTTTCATTCTGAAAATAAACAACAGAACATAATTACCTTCACTAACAGTTTGATTTTCTGGCAGCTAGGATGTTTACAGATTTCCGATTTCTCATCATGATGCTGTGCTTTGATTCTGTTTTTAACTACATATATACAGATTGTTCCATAAGTGGAAATATTTTTTGAAATAAATTGTTAGTTTGCATTTTGGTAAATTTTTAAAATTCCGAAGGTTTTATGCAGACTCGTCTAAATTTAGGTTAAACCGTTAGTGTGAATTAATATTGTTGGATTTAAAATGTTAGTGCGGTCAGAACTAGGTAATATGGGATTCATAAACAAAAGCATGCAGAACTTTGTAAAATGAAATGATGTAATATATTTATTTTAAAATATGAAACTGTTTTGGATTTTGTTTATAATGGATTTTATTTCAAAATAATAATAATAATAATAATAATAATAATAATAATAATAATAATAATAATAATAGTTGTTGTTGTTTTTGGTTATGATGATGATGTTGTTGTTAATGTGTTACTGGTGTTTTCATTGTTGATGTTGGTTTTGCTGTTGATAATGATGTTGTTAATGTCTTTTTGGCTGCTACAATTACTGTCATTATTATTATTATCATTATTACTGCTACAGTTTCCAAGATTTTTTATTTTTTATTTTGTTCAATTATTATTATTTTTTTTTTTAACTTTTTGAGTTTTATTTCTCCATCATTGACAATCTGATTTTAACTAAGACAAATGAATGCATTTCTTTTTATTGAAAGTACTGTCAAATACTGATGTCAGTGTACTCATGTGCTTGTATGCTTGTGGTGAGTGTATGTATGTGTTTAGATACGTGTGTTTATGGATACTTACGTGTGCATGTTTTAACAGGAGAGCGCATGTCTGTTTGCGAGTATGTGTGTATGCATGGATATATGTATGTGGATGTATTTATATATATATGTGTATGTATGTATGTATGTATGTATCATTATGTATATATGTTTATATGTATATGGTTATATTTGTACCAAACCTCGTAGACCTACGCGTATATAATTATCCTTTTATTTTATTATCTTGTATTGTGTGATTTGATTTTAAATCTTAATAAGAAACATAGAAAAGCAATAGTTTTAATAAAACATCGATGACATCTGTTTTGTAATTTTCTAAAAGTTAAATAATATTTGAATGTTAAAAGTTTTTTTAGAAACTATTTTATTTTTAAATGTTAAAACAAAGTTTTTACATTTTATCAAAAGTTAAAAACAAAAGTTAAAAACTGTTGAAAAAATATATGTCATGTTAGGTTTAGAGCTAATAAATGATCTATATACAACATATGGAGAAAGTAGAGTTATATAGAGTTTATAACTAGTTTTGTTTTTTTGTGGGTGCATTTATCTCTGTGTGTGTGTGTGTGTGTGTGTGTGTGTGTGTGTTTGCACAATGACAATTCGGAAAATGGGAGTATAAAAGACTTCTATTCGCTAAACAGGAACCCACAGACAGTTCAGTTTAATCCAAACTACACCTGTAGTCTTCGGGGAATTCAGTTCCCGAAATCCTGTTGTCACAACTGCCACGATCCTTCGCAGAAATCACACTGCAAACTGGACAATATTTTCACGACTCGAAATCGTAAATCCTCGATTGACGCTGTCTGATCTCCGATGGTCAGTCCGTTGTTGAACTTCGACAAACATTCGTCACAGCAAATATTGGACTGTGAAAGACTTCATAATGCCACTGTTTTATCTGGTTTTAATACGGATTTATCGCTGCAGCATTTGACCATGGCCAACGCCAGTGAGAGAGATTTTGAAACAAAAAAGCATCAATTTTGAAGCTTTTCTTTTATCTGTGTGATAACATGGCGAGTATGCGGCAACACACGAGTGGGATGTCTATGTTTTACATACGCAGAGATAGACTCGGAAAGTGACGTTAGTTTGAACTGGCCCGCCTAGTTTAATTATTTAGACGGAATAAATTGAAGTGTGGTGACGTCCTCAGGAATGGTGATGTTTCAGATGACTGTTTCAGTAAATGTAGTGAGACTGCAATAGAAAAAAAGTAACACAGAAACAAACTAAAAAAAATTCACACACACACAATCGTACGCACGCACACACATGCATACACGATATATATACACGGTTACACATGACCCAACACACATATATACAACAAACACATACATATATACACACAAACAAAGTTGTGTTGATGCCGAAAGTAACGTCTTCCATACATGCGGGCGAATGGGTGTCAAAACGAAAGCAGCGAGATCTGCCGGGTTTGTGAGGTCGAGATTGGACTTTGTCCTCCTGCGCCAGTGCGTTTTCCAATGTTGTTTATATGCAGAGACTAATCAGACGTACATACGACAAAGAATACTCAAAATCTTAAAATACATACATACATATACACACGAACAGACTCTAATTTATATATCATGTACAGTTTAGGAAAATGTTTTTAATCTTTTACTTCAGTTTCGAAACTAATCATGGTATCTAATTTCATAAATGATTGTGGCCACTAGAAACACATTCCATTAAATTTCAAGTTAATATTATTTATTCCTTTCTAGATTAAATAATATACACCAAAAGTTGATAAATGCATACTCATTTGATCATATTTGTTACTTATGATATTTTATTTCTCTCTTTATTAGTTTTAAACATTAATAGTAACTACAGAATGCATGCCCTCCCCTTTTTAACCTTACAGCTCCGCTCCTGCAAGGTATATGCCCCGATGACGAAAAACAATATCATAAAACATCTATAAGGATTAACATTCTGATAACAAATCCTAGATTTCAAAGTGTATATATAAACGGCTCCAGAATATCTCTAAATATATTTCTCTTGACATGCCCGTCATATTTGACAATGTCAGACACAAACAAAACAAAACTTGCAAACGCATGTTCATTATGTGTGCACAGAGGATGAAGTTTCTCACTAATACAAAAAAATGTGGTAAGCAAATTTACAAAATGCGTTTAAAACGTGAGAAAGCGCGAATAACGGGACCTCCAGTTAGGTCTGTACAACTTTGTATATATGAAGATGTCTACAACAGAGAGCAGCTTCCGAGCTTGTTCATGTAATATTGGCTTCAACTGACATCGCTATCATTATCTGTAATTGTCTTAGTTTACAGTTCTCTGTTTGATTTTATCATTGACTGCAATGATAGATGCTGCTTCTTTTATGTTAAAACAAGTTTTCAGTACATGATCATATTGTATTTTCTCCTTTATATATACTCTCTCTCTCTCTCTCTCTCTCTCTCTCTCTCTCTCTCTCTCTCTCTCTCTCGCTCTCCCCTCTGGACATGAACATACATACACATTTAAACATAAACTCTACAGCGGAAACAAAAGCAGATGTAGATCAGGACTGTATAACAACCGTGCCATCAAACTGATGCTAAGATATATATTTTGTTTTCTTCTACGTAAATAAATATGTTCAGCAAATAAACAAACGTATTTTTTTCCAACAGATCTTACTCTCTGTTGAAAAAACTTCCTTTGACAGCAGCGACCAAAAATGTCCGTTTCTTTCAAATTATCTATTGTATTTTATGGTCGGCCAAGACACAAAGACGTCTATTGTACATTTCAACATTAGAATGTTTCTACGTCTACTGGTCATTGTATACCTTACTTGTTTAAATCTCCGTGTCGTTAGTAAAACATATTTACCACTGTTTTTCGTTAGAGGCTTTTATATTGTACTTAAGTGTTGTTTAATTCCTCAGATGTTAACGGATTTGATTGAAAAGAACTTTTGTTCTGAAAGGCGGCTGAATTAGAGTTTTATGTCAAGTTTTGATGTTTTTGGTCAATTTCGCCCACATTTTAGGTTAGGATGCCCCCAAAATCAGCCATTCAACGATGATCAGTGAATTTTTAATACATGTTAAAAGTGTGACTGTTGAGTTTTGAGAACCAGGCGTTGCCGCTAAGGCGATGTTTTATAATAATATTAAGACAACTAAATAAGATATGAAAAAATTTTCAAACATTCACGTTTTATATAACACTGAATTTGTGCACAGATTAAAAGTAACAATCACATTTTTGCAAAACTGTCATTATTCTTTGCTTTTGTTTTCATATCACATGTATCTTAAATCTTCGATAATACATAGTCTTTGATATACAGCTTATGCAATTACTGTTTAGTTTGTTTTTGAAGTAAGTGTCCATGTAAAGTACGGGGATAAGATAGTCACAGTGAATATTTGTATTAAAAAAAAAAAATTGAATGAAATAATAATAGAAAAAAAAAAATAATGGGAGAAAGAGTAACAGGAAAAATAGAAAGAAATAAGGAAAGAAGAATGAAAGAAAGAAAAATATGATAAAAAGAAAACAATAGATACAATTCAGTTCCTGTGCATGTATGTATGTATATATGTATGCGGTCATCGCTGAATGGCTAATTTTGGGGGGACATCCTAACCTAAAATGTGGGCGAAATTGACCAAAACCATCAAAACTTGACATAAAACTCTAATTCAGCCGCCTCTCAGAACAAAAGTTCTTTTCAATCAAATCCGTTAATATCTGAGGAATTAAACAACACTTAAGTACAATATAAAAGTATATATATACACACACACACGCATACATATATACATACATACATACATACACAATAATTAAATGATGAAGTATGTTATATCTTTTGTGTCAAAACTTTTGAAATCCTATTCCAGTTATATTCAGTTATACTATAGTTAAATTAGATTTGAGTAAAAAAAAATAAAAATATTTATTTTCAGTGAACTATTTAAAATTTGATTATGTAATAATTAATTTATCTGTGAACAGCTTATACTAAAATATCAACTGTTGTATCTAAAATGCTTTATTGCTACACCTTGCACTATTTTCGCCACGAATAAAATAACAACAGTAAAAAATAACAATAACGATACTACTAGTACTACTACTACTACTACTAATAATAATAATAGTGATAATAATAATAATGAAGAAAAAAAAAACAAACACTGAAAATATGAAAGAAAGAAAGAACAGAAAACTAAATAAAATAAATAAAAGATGGAGGTCAAAACATCAAGTACAAAACTGATCATCAATATTACCATCTCTCATCTGTCAATAAGAACATCAAATCTAAATTCCTTTCTTGCACATGTTTGTCTAAACAAGCTGAAAGCACTCAAAGTTATTTCTCCATCTCCAAATCCAGTACCAGACGAAGCCTCAGCTCTATCGATATATTCTCATACCTTAGCTGTCCCATTTCTCAATAACCTCAAATTGGGATCTACTTCAAGCACGCAGACATAATCTTCTGTCTCCATGTGACTCAGATATGAGATTTAGCCCTTATTACATCCTCTGGTGCACAAAACTGTTCACATGCCAAGACAAACGTATCTGTATTTTTATTTCTGAAACAATAAAACACACCAGTGATAATTCTTGATGGCTCAGATATCATGGGGTAAAATTATGCACGTGCTAAACCTTTGCTTGCAGCAAATGTGATGCTGGTTTTGAATTGTGCCAATTCAAAAATAATAATTTTTGAAGAAACAAGTTGAAAAAAAAGAAGAGAAGAAAAGTAAGACAGAAAAAAAAAGAGTAAAGTCGCAAATATTTGTAGATTATTTAGAAAACCATTGCTTTCCATAGTTAATAAAATACAAATGATTTTGAAGTATGCCAGTTCCAAAATAATTTTAACCCTTGAAGGTTTAGCTATTAAACAGTTTCTGAGATCTTTTGTGTTTACTTCCAATAATTATTGCATTGGATTTGAAGTGTTCAAATAATAAACTTAAAACATACTCTGATACATACAGACAACAACAACAACAACAACAATAATAATAATAATAATAATAATAATAATAATGTGATGATGATAATAATGATGATAATACATATGAAGATGCAAACTTTCATGTGGATTCAAAGACTTTGAAATTTCTGGTTCCAGAGAAGAGTTTACCAGAAAAGATGAAAAGTCAAATGTACTGAAATTATTTTTTTTACGTAGTAATGTACATCTGGACCATAGCTTTTTTTTCTTTCTTTTTTTTATCTAAGTAATTATTGAAATTCTAAAATCAAAACTTTTTTTAGTCGTAATTTATACAATAGAGTAATTGTACACAAAAAATAAAATAAAAAATACCGCACAATTGTAAACTTTAACATTAATACATCATTCCTATCTATTCATCTATCCATCCATTACTCCTTTCATCCATTCATTCATCCGTCCATCCATTTGCCCATTTTTTTCGTCCATCTATCCATCTGTCCAGTTGTTATTTCCTAGACAACTCACCGCAATTTTCTCTTTTTATCTAAAACATATTTAAAATCTTAGACATAAAACATCGGTAGAAAACAACACCTAAAATCATATAGCAAAAATCAGTTATCGAAATATAATATTATTTTCGTCAGAAGGATGTTGGACATTCATCACTTCGATTTCATATCTAACATTTTTCACAAATAACATGTATAGATTATCACTTTTTTATATCATCTGATTAAAAAAGAATCATGTTGGTTTAGCTAACTCAAAGTGTACAGTATCATCCATTATTCTTTATTTAACTCTGAACACATTATTCTTTAAACCTTCAGCTTTACATTTACTTTTCATGACCACAGAAAAATGTACCTTGTTTGCCAACCTATAAAAGATACAGCTTAGCAATGATGTATTTCTTGGAAGAAAGTAATGCCTTATTTTTCTAGGATTTAATTTTATTTTTCGCTAGGGGACGGGTCTGGGATATCAGAAAGAGGGAGCCATCATCGACATTGACGTAACTTTCAGAAATAACCAAAATTTGTTGCCTACGAGTTGAACCCCTGCACCTTGTAGCACATGAAATGAGTTTTGTTTAGATGCACCAAAAACAGATTTATAACTTGTTGTATTACAAAGTCGATGTGAGATCTTCATATTTGTCCACTGTAAGCTTCGTGAGTCAACACGAAGAACATGATTTTATTTAGATTTTGCTAAAAACTGAGTGCAATTTTTTCAACCTTTGTCTTTTTTGAAGTTTCAGCTTTTAACTGCAAGCTAATTCTTGTGTAGTACTTTAAATAACGTTTCCAGTCCTAGGCTTTGCCTGTGTGTTTTTTTTTCTTTTTGTATTATTTATTTGGAATTCGTGAAATAAAAAATGGATTGTATAGATACGTCATGTTTGAATGTCAATAACATGATAAAAATGGTCTGGATGTTCAAAAATCAGATATCGTAGAAAAACCCCACATAATAATAAAAAATAAATACAAAAAATAAATGAATAATAATGATGGTTATGATGATGATGATGATGATTATTATTACTATTTTGTATTATTATTGTTATTATTATTATGAAAATAATAAAATAATAATTTGTTTATTTATTTTTTTTTTTTAAATAATATTGATGATACAACCACATTTCTTTTAAGTAATCAAGCACATATTTCTCTCATTTTACATCAGACGTACATATTATTCTCCAGACTTTGAGATAATTATATCTTTACTTCGGCGGCAAAAGCTTTTTTTCTTTCAGAATCCACTGTAAATAATATCTTTGATATATACGAATTAATATATCATCTTGAATGACTACATATAAAATAAAGTTTGTATATATATATATACCTGTCTGTTTGCATATCTGTATGAATGCATTAGCAAATACTTGAAATAATAATACTTAAAACGATATTATTTCTTATTTCTTCTTGCTGCTGTTTTACAGAGCCAACGACCACGTGTTTCTGTTTCACCGTCCACTCAAGTATGATTCAAACGATATATCGTTCGGAGAAGATCAGTCCTCTGAAATGGTCCTGACCGTTCTCTTTGACCAGTGGCCTGAGACGGTAAGTCACGTGATTTTGACTTAATGATTACAGCCTATGGGATGTTTTGTTATTATGCCCAGTAGAACAGAATATTTATTGGCGTAGTTATACATTTTCACAAATAGCAAAGAAGGTCATATATAGTGTTCAAAGCTGTTGTCATTCTCTGATTTCACATAAATGACCTAAGACGGTAAACTACATTGTTTTGATAGTACTACTAATTTAGAAGCTTGAAAAGCTGAATTACATTGTAAGGGTTTGTATTGGCCAGTTGCCTATGGCTGTCAGTTATATGATTTTGACTCATCATTCAGTCGCTGGATATACAGTTTTTCTTAATCGTATCAGTATGAATATTGCTAGAATGATAATTTCAATTTCCATTGAAAAGTGATATAAATAAATAAATAAATAAATAAATACAAGCAAGTAAGTAAATAAATAAATAAATGTAAAATTCAAAAAAAAAAAAAAAAAAAAAAAAAAAAATTAATAAAATGAAAAAGAAAAGAAAAGAAGAATGAAACAAAAACAAAAAACAAAACAAAACATACAAACAAACAAACAAACGAAAAATAATAATAATAAACGAAAAAAAAAAAAAAAAAAAAAAAAAAAAATTAAAACGAATCCGGAAAAAAAAAAAAAAAAAAAAAAAAAACGCACATATGAACTACTTTGTGCCTATTGTAGAAAAATGTATATATTGCTTCTCTTTCTTTCCTTTTCTGTTCTTAATGCTTTTATATATATATAAAAACATTCTAAAAAGAATGGTTTATTATGATATAAACATAATACAATGATAGTGAATACGTTCATCATATGAAGGCACATTCAAAGCAAATTTAAATTTATCAACAAGTCAATCATAATAAGAAAAGTGGATATTTTCCTGCATCTATTTATAACAAATACACATAAACCCAGAGACACATAATTTATTTGTCTATATGTGTGTATGTGTCTGTGAATGTGTTTGTGATTTAAAAAACAGAGAAATTAAGAAAATAATCCACAGAGAATATCTAGTTTAGAGAAATTTAGTTTAGTACATAACAGTTTTATTGCTTGTATTTCTAGCAATGGGCATCTCATTTATTCCTAGAGTCACACACATGTATTAAGATATATTAATTCATGAACCTTATTTTGACACAGTAAATTTGCATAAAGGAAATAAATAAAAAAAAATAAAAAAATAAGAATTAGAAACCTACCTAAAATACAAAAAACAGAAGAACATACAATAAGGAAAATTGAAAATATATATCAATAAACATCTATATATATATTCACACACAGTAAAAGAAATAAAAAAATGTTTATTATTTATTGTACAGGGTCACGTGAAAATGAATGTGTTTTTCTACGACTACGACGACTTCGATCACACGACGTTGTTGGTTGACTGGTTTGAAACGGAGCTGATTAGAACGGTAGAAAAGGGAGACTACGAAAACACGGTTGTCAAGGGCAACCGCCAGGAAGACAAAACGCTGTAAGTGGTGAATAAAGTTAGCGTAACGTTTACGTTCATGATGTTCCTATATAAATGTACTAGAGAATGTAAGCACAGCCCATGCACTGGACACCACTGGTAGGGGGCGCCACTGAGTTATTTCTATTAATCTTGATCGGTAAAATACTGTTATGTATCTATATATTTGTGTGTGTGTGTTTGAATGTATGTATGTATGTATGTATGTATGTATGTATGTATGTATGTATGTATGTATGTTTTATTAATGTATGTATGTGTGTGTGTGTTTGCAGACATATAAATAAGAAATATAATAATGTATGTCCAAATATTCATTTTTTTCTTCTTTTTTTTTTCTTAAAAAATACAAGTATTTTAAAATGTATCTTGCATGTCACTGTATATTAGGTCATGTAGTATTCCCTGTTTATACATATTAATTATTGAATAATATTCGTTGTCTTTCTCGCATTCGCGAGATATAATAATACAAGTGGTATTAGCCCTAACTGAACATGGTATTTGGGATCAAAGTTACAGTTAGAAATAAGCTAACTAAATATGAGTAGTTACCATATAATAATAATAATAATAATAATAATAATAATAATGATGATGATGATGATGATAATGATGATGATGAGGATAATAATAATATTAATGATGATGATACTAATAATATAATTTTGTCTTAACTGTTGTCGTCGTCGTTCGTCATCACCATCATCATCATCTTCATCATTATTATGTTACTATTGTTACGTGTAATAGAATATGATGCATTTGATGGTAAATATTAGATTATGATGATGATGTTGATGATGATGATGACAGTTATGACAGTGATTATGATGACAGTGACGACGACAGTGATGTTGATGATACTGATGACAATGAATATGACAAAAAACAAAGATTATGATGATGATGACGATGTTACTGAAGTTGATGACAATGATTATGATAATGATTATTACGACATCTATGACGACGACAGTGATGATGATGATGATGTTGTTTGTCATGCTATATTTTGATCTAATTCCAGACTGAAATTTGAGTGGTCTGTCGAGTGTTACACAGAAGACGACTGTCTACACGCCCCGGCAGACCTGGCCGAGTGGCCCTGGGGAATGACCAACACGATGCTTAACATATCCAACGGCGGCTTGAGAAGCTCAGCGAGCAAGAAAACCGACAAACTGAAGAACCCTGAAAGCAGCTGGGCCATCCAGTGGAAGAAAGACACGGAGAAAGCCTCGCCATTTCATCCTTTCGTACAGAGCACCCACCACCGGGACAACGTCATCTGGGGCCAGGCGCCGACAAGCAGCTCCGAAGACGTTGCTCTTGACATGAAGATGCATCGGTCTGGAAGGAGAAAGTCCGTCATCTCGCAGATGACAACAGTAACAAAGTGGGACAGATTTACGCCCAAGTTCCACAGCGAGGATGAACACAGTCGAGGTATGATGCCGGAGATTAAACGACCTATGAACTCTCGAGCCGATGTTAAAGGAACAGATGAGAGGAATAAGGAAGATACACTGAAAAGAATGTCGGATGAAAAGAAAAGCTTTTCGAATCAAAGGAAAACGAATGCTGGTGACGAAGGTGGTATTCGCAGGACTGAATTAGTCAATTTGAAGAAAAATCTGGAAGTTCATTGTCGCGAGGTGGCATTAAATCAAGGAAGAAAGGTATTTTTATATCCAAAGAAAAAGAAGCAGACTTTGATAAGAGAGGGAAGCTCACTAAACTGGATGAAGCATCGTCGCAAGGAAAAACAAATTCTAGAAGTAAAAATGTACATTATTCTAAAGAAGACAATGGGAAACCTCACGTGGAAGAAAGAATTACAAAGCAAAGTGACTCAATTTCCCGAGGATCAACAAAAACAAAAGACAAAGTCGTAAATTTACCTAGAGAAAAACATCGCAAATCTAGTGCCAAAATCAAAATTATTTCTACACAAAATAAAGAAGAGGCTAATATAAAATCTGTGTCACACAGTGATAAACCTAACAGTAAAGTGAAGGCACCAGGTCCGTCTAACGTTGTCAAAGCGTCAAATGGAAGATTAGGAATAAAACCACCGTTTTCAAAATGGATAACCAGAACTGTAACGAAATACCCCTTGAAGGAAACGTCTCCAAGGCTTCACAAACCAATAATCCAGAAGACCGAACCACATTTCAAAGAAGAGGCTAAGAAGTTTGGTATTGGTGGAAAGAAGACTCACGAAGAAACAAGAGAGAGAACAATTCCTGGACATTCCAACAAACCGCCGGGTGCTGACAACGTTAAATCTCGACCTCATGGGAAGATTAATATGGCTGATATTAAAAACAGAAACAAAAATAAAATAAATGATATAGGAAACAAATTAATAGCTAAAGACAAAGGATCCAAGAAAAGCCCGTATCAGAAAATAAACCAAAGTTACCACAGCTGTACCAAAAATGATAAAGGAAAAACATGAAAGCCGTAAATCTGCTGTAACTACCAAGTTACAGAAACCATTGTTAGTTACAAGTTCATCCGTAGAAAAGAAAAATTTGCTGAAACCTATTAAACATCCTCCATCCAGACCTTTACAAACAACTCCTCTTTCAGCAGCTAAACCAGTGAAAATGATAATAACAGGCTCCCGAAACAAGAACCCAAAACCAACCGTAGCTACTCCTAAAAGGAAATCGAATCCGATTCCAATTAATCCTAAAATAAAACTAAAGCCTTCAACGATTTCTCCGTTCAGGAATCCAAAACCCACCACAGTGTCACGGAACAAAAAAGTAACAACTACCACGACGTCACGATCGAAGTCATTAAGAACTAGCACTATGGCTACAAGAAGTTTAAGACCAGCAACTGTTGGTGCGAACAAGAAGTTAAAAACCAATTCACGACTGTCTAGGAAGATGAAACCTGTTACGACAGCTACAGTGACCAAAAGTATTCCAACGGTTAAATCTCTTGTTACGAGTTTAAAATCTTCCACAGTCTCTTCGTCGAGAAAGATAGTGACTGATTCTAAAAAGACGAGAAAGAAGGAGATTAGTTCTTTGTCAAAATCGAAATACACTAAGCATTCACCTGCCCCTCCTCTTGCTGAAAGATTCACACACAGAACACAGCTGCAGAAACATACAACCACTGCACCAAGAAAAAATCACTCAACACCAAAATCTCCATTTCTTAAAGAATTTAACAATCAGATTCCAACATCTGGGAAGCTTCTGAAAACATTTCCAAGGATCACCAAACCACCAACTAATACCAAACCTGTAAAATCAAAAAATATTCCTTTAAAGGAACAAAGCGGGAAAAATGAAGGCTTAGTCAAAAATAAAAGTATCTTTCAGTCAAAGAAGTCAGATGGAATTGTATCAGAACATAAAATATCCACGCCAGATGAAAAATTAAAATCATCTTCCAAGAAAACTTCAGCCAAGATTAAGATCAATTTAAATCCTCTTTTAAATAAAAACAGGAGACGTCCTTTCAGGCCATTGAATCAAAGTGGTAAATCGAAGGTTTTGGGGAAGAAAATAATAAACCCAACAACACAAAGAGTTCACTTTTATAAACGTACTCGCAAATACGGTCAGCTCAAGACGATGTCTGATCTAATCAAAGAACAAGCTTCAGAGATTAGAAATTCGTGGAAACTGAAGACTTCGGCCACACCGACTGTTGTTAACAAACTGACAACGCCAACGTCTGTAACTACCCAAGCGTCAACGAGCGTTGTATTGTTGAAGCCAAACTTAAGACAAAAAATCAGGGAAAATAATAAAAAGGTAACTAAATCAATGAATAAGTTTACTAAAAAAATCAGGACGCTTCCAAAGGATGTTACCATTGGTAAGAAAACAAAAGCAGTATCAGTTATTAGTAGTCGTACAACGTCAGTAAGACCAACGACGTCACGACTGTTGTCATCTTCAACACAAACCAAAGAAAATCATCTGGGAATAAGAAAATTGAAAACGAAAAAGAAAGGGGTCGAAGAAGTCACGCTGAAGACGGCAAGAATACCAGCACCGCTTTTTAAAGTCAGACGCAAGCGGCCAACTGCGCAGTCTCCTGTCGGTTCTCTGAAACGAACAGCAGCGATTCTATCGCAGCCAACGCAGATTCCCGTATTGTCGCGTGATCTAACCACAAACAGTTCTGTGCCTCAGTCAACAACCTCGCCACGACTTCGCTGGTGGCAGTGGACAACGAGACCCATCCCGTTTTCCACGTCACCGAAGTACGGACAGTGGACTCAGTTTACACGGTGGTGGCAACGTCCTCCAACAACGTTGCCGCATGTAGTCTTACCCATTCAGAACATTGGTCCTCATACACACGTGTTCACAAGGAGAACGACGCCTACGCGATCATTTCGACGTCGCATGCGACCAACAACTACACCAACGCCGAGTACTTTGCCTCATACACACTTATATACACTAGAAGAACGACACCAGCGAGGACATTTCGACGACGCATGCGACCAACAACTACACCAACCCCCAGCACTTTACCTCATACCCACATATACACTAGAAGAACAACGCCATCTAGATCACTTCGTGGACGTACGCGGGCTACAACTACGCATACGCCAGGTACTTTGCCTCACACCAGTAGTTACACAAAAAGAACCTTTCCTCAAAAATCATTTCGAGGTCGTACAAAATCTGTAACAAAGCCTTCTAGTACGATTCCAAAAAATCATAAGTACACTAGAACAACGACAACGACAAGGTCGTTCCGTCCTCCTACTACAACGGCGTCGATTATGTCTGAACGTCAGTCTCGAAGTACAACATCGAAACCAGGGACAAAATTATTAAAATCAGTAGGTAAAACAAGAAAGGAAAATAAATACGCAAGTGTAAAATACAGTGACAAAAAGTCAAAAATTTCTCCTTCCATGACAACAACAGAAAAAAGTCAAAATTACAAATCAAGTAAACTGACAACTAAACCATCAAAACATTCCAAAAAGAATTATAAAACTGTAAATGTAACGCCGATGACCAAAGAAATAACTCTACAGAAGAAAAAAGATAAAAATTTGTCAGCCAAAGAAACAACCACATTGTTACCTAATGGAAAGAGAAGAAATTCTCAACAGCCCCAGAAAAACAAAAACCACCAATCATCTTTACAAAGTCGAAATAAATTTGAAGAAACATAGATCTGATTCAAACCGAAAGAGTGGCACATTGTCGAATTCTGAAAAATCTTCTAAAACCACAGTGACTGCTAAATCAAAAGACGTCAGTTATTCCACAGAAAAGAATGATCAGTCGCTCAGAAAGTCATACTCAACAAAAGGTCCTATTTATAAATTAGATTCGAAAATATTCCACAAACTGAACAAGTCGATTAAGAAAGGGATCCTGATTTCAGCTGCTGCTTCTAATGGTCCTGATTCGGACACGAGAAGAACTTTCTCTCCAAGGATTGCGCCTAACATTTGGAAAAACACCAAGAAAAAACAAAACACGTCTTCTTTGGAACTACGTAAAAGAAAAAGTGTTTACGAATAATTCCACATCGCAGTGGTGGTTGAAAACAACGACATCGACACTGCAGCAATCGCCATTTAGTTCTGCTGCTCCAAAACACGTCTTCGACATAAAAGCTCTTGCGGCTCCGTTTTTGAAACCAACTTTGAATGGTTATTTAAACGAGAAACAAGGCAACAAGTCTGTAAAACAAACGATAAATGATGTAGATAATATCAACACTCCTTCACCAAATATTAAGACTAAAAATTTAAAAGGAACTGTTACTACTAAGTCGACGGAAAATACGAAAACGAAAACACACGAAATAAAGCAGGATGGAGCGACACGAGTTAAAACAAAAAATTTAACAAACAGCAAAAGGACTTTCTTTACAAAACAAAGCCACTGTTACTAAATTTAAACATTTAAGTACCAAAACTTATATTCAACCGAATTTTGTCACTGCTGAATTTGTGACTAAACCGAAGTTAAAAGTAACAATGCCAAAAACAGTGCGTACGACTAAAGCCTGGAAACTGCCCAACGAACCAAAGTCAGAAACAACAACTAAATCTGAAATAACAGGATCTAAAACTGTTACCATTACACCTCGGCAGACTAAGTCTTACTGGTCCAGAAAACGAACATCTCCAACAAAATCGTATAAACATATGTCTACCAAAGCTTACAACAAAATGTCAACTAGAAGTTACAATCAGATGTCAACCAGATCTTACAACCAGATGTCAACCGGAAAGTATCATCAGACATCAACCACCAAAAGTATTAAAAACAAACAAAACACAAAACACTGGACACAGCTTTGGCCAAGTCTAACAGTGAACAAAAACAGCGTTACAAAAAGGAAACTTCCGTCGTGGAACCGATGGTTAACAACAACTGCAGCACCTTCTACGAGCGAAATTCAGAACAAACCATCTGTGACTACAAATATCAAAAACAGATCAAGAGCTAGCAGTAATAAAACTGGAAAAACTGGAACTACCAAATCACATAAAGATGTTTTGGGCAGATTTCAGACTGTATCAACCGTTAGAAAACAAATGCAACCATCTACAATGAAACCAACCAGAACAACACCTAGATTCAATGTTCGAGGAAAACTTGGCGAAAAAATAAGAAATGGGAAGTTTGGTTTAAAACTAGATATGAATAACATTAAATTTTCTGTTAAAAAGAAGTCAGGCTTGACACAAAAGAAGAAACCTGATTCTTCAGTTAAATCAAATAAAGATCGCGAAAGCAAACTTTTGAAAAACAAAATTCCTGTCAAAACTTCAAATACTGACACAATATTACCAAGTACACCTTAATGAAAACCAAACAGGAAAAAGCAGATTTAAGATGATTTCAAAACACACTACAAAGAAAACTATGGAAACTGTTAAAAACAAGGTTGAAATAACTCCTTCGTCGGTTACTGGAAAAACTACTTACAGGTCGAGCTCGAAAACCAATCGGAAATTCAAAGGCAAAGAAAATAACAACAAAGCAATGATGTCGACAACAAAAACGACTAGAAAGTCTATCAAACAAACGACATCTCTTCCAAGTGGGTCAACCATCCAAACGAAAGATTATGACCACAATGAGTAACATAGCGCTAACGAACAGAAGCAAGACGAAACTGAAGATGTTGAACAAAACGACCACAATGAAACCATCAACTCAGAAACGATCAGTGTCGTACGAAACAACCAGTAAACAGAAAATAAATCGAAGCAAATACAACAAAAACACAGTGACTAAAGAAATGTTAGTTACTACCCAGTCTACACGAAAAGGAACCCCAAAACCAAAAGTGAAGTCTATTAAAACACCAAAAGAACAGAACAACAAAGGAAAATATTCTCTTCATAAAAAGACATCTACAAAGAAAGCTAAACCTTCCGTGAAACCAAAAATATCGAACATTCCTAAAAACATTTTGAACAAGAAGACATTTTCAGGAATGCGAAAATTCGATGTTAAAGATGTATTAGACTTCAAAATAGGCATTGACAAAACGACCAAGAAGCCAATCATCAAGCATCAGCCAACAAAACCTGCAGCCAGAAAGACCACAGTAAGAACAAAACCTACTAAAACGACTGCAAAACCAGAAAAAGCGACCCAAACCTAACGTTAATAAAATCCCAGCAGCGAAAAACATCCCCAAACAATCGCCTAGACCACCACCCCCTTCAGTTCCTTTCGAATCCCTCGGTCCGAGGTCCTGGAGTGATTGTTCCAGACGAAGGTCTGTTTGTTCCCAGGTTTGTTCTCCCAGAGGACATCAGAAGGGCTTTAAACAGGAACGTTTCAGAAGGGGACGTTGCTATGGCGATCCCTCCCGGCTCGGAGGCGAGACACGCTGGTCTGCAGGTCAGACGACTCAACATCAAGACTGTGTTTAACCGGTACTGGCCGGCCATCCTGGGACTGACGATAGGAACCGTCTTCCTGGTTGCTGCTATCCTCACCTCAGTGGCGTGTCGTGCACAAAGGTCAGTCAGTTCAAATGATACAGTTTTTCTTTTTTCACTCTTTTCTGCCAGGTGTCGTCGCAAAACAAAAACAATCGGGATCAGGGTAGTATGGTCAGGTTAAGCCATTTATAGGAACTGCCTGTTAATATTAGTACGCAGTTTCTGTCTATATCTGACCGAATGAATTCATAAGCAAAGGTTTTATAACAATAGCAAAGTTTAATAAATGCATTAATAAACTGTTACATGCAGAGTAGCGATAAGAAGCAGACAAAAAAAAAAAAAAAATCTACAACAAACAAATAAAAAATATATATTAGATTGAATTATTATTATGACTTTTTATTCTGTTCAAATCTCTAATAATAATAATAATAATAATAATAATAATAATAATAATAATAATAATAATAATAAATACCTAAGTAAATAAAGAGAGAACAAATATCATGAAACTAATTCAGATTTAAAAATTAATTAACACTATATTAATATTTACTTTCCAATCCCCTGCCCACTGACTGCTTGTTACATTTGGTGATAAGACTTATGAAGGAAAAAAAATATGAGAGTAATTATGTTATTCTTTATTCATTTATATGGCTTGAATTTTTCTATCTGTGGAAAGCTGTAATCATTTAGCATAAAACAGCAATAATAATAACAATAAATAAATATTAAAATCAGATTATTATTATTATTATTTTTTTAGGTTTCATTATCGTTTTATAGTTTTAAATATTACTAAATCTCTCTCTCTCTCTCTCTCTCTCTCTCTCTCTCTCTCTCTCTCTCTCTCTCTCTCTCTCTCTCTCTCTCTCTCTCTCTCTCTCTCTCTCGAGTATGTGTGTTTGTGTGTGTCCGCGCGTGCGTGTCTTCGCAATAAGCAACTCATAGGCAACGCAACTGAAACAGTTTAAGAAGATCAATTAAAAATTATTGGGTAAAGTCCGTTTTCAGAGAGTAACAGACGTCCAGAATATGTAAAAAGAAATGATGTCATGCTTGAATTGATCTTAATTGTATATTTTAACTTTTAATTCTTATTTACTGCTTTCTTTGAAACTATCATCTATCTTACACTGTACGTATTTGTTCAAAGTGTAAAGTTATATGTACCACAGACACATAATATTATTATTCTTAATTCAATGATGCCAAGGTACTGTATCACTTTGGATTGCTTTCACTTCTGACGTACTCAGGCAGAAAATGAAATAAGAATTAACTTATATACCTATATACTAACAAGAAGATACATAAATAATAATAATAATAAAACAAAATCAAAATTAAATAAAATGAAATATAATTTAAATAAATTTAAATATTATTATAATTAAATAAATATTATTTAATCATATCACTAATCAAGCATTAAACAACCATTTATCAACACACATTCACATAAAAGAAATATTTATTAACTGTACATCAAGTGTATTAATTATTGTGTATTAAATCAGTTAATTATTTCTTACTGTTATCGTTTCAGGTAAGATAAATATAGCGTAGATAGGTACACAGTACTTGGACATATGTAAGTATATAATATTAAGAATGAAATACTGGTAGAAAGATGAGAAACCAGTGTTACGTAAGTAAAAGTTTATTTTGTAGATTTGTGTCTGATATGCATATGTGCACGTTACTCATTCTTGACGTTTTCATTTATTCATATGGGAATAATAATAACAGTAATCGTAGTAACAGAGTAATGGTAATAGTAGGAGTAATAGTAGTTAAAGTGCATTAGTGGAGGCAGAAGTTATAGTAATAGTAGTAGCAGTATTGGTAGAAACAGTAGTAGTAGAGTAGTAGTAGAAGTAGTGAGAGCAGTAGTAGTAGACTAGTAGTCAAAGTAGTATCAGAAGTAGTCAAAGTAATAAGAATAGTAGAAGTAGAATAGTTAACTACAACAGAAGCTGTCGATATTCAGTAGCTATACTTTTTACACACCTTAATTATTTGTGATAAATATAAATGTTGTTGTTGTTGTTGTTGCTGTTGTTATCAGTACGTTTTACAAATCTGTGACCACGACAAACATTTCGTGTGTAACTCTAACACCTTCAAAACAAATCTGGAATATATACAAGTTTAGTTTCATTACATGGCGGTTTTATTCCCTTATCTAAGATCTTAATTCCTAGAATCTAAAGGTGATTTCAGAATTTATTCCTAAACTGATTTTGGCCTAATTAATTATTTAATTACACTGGTGACGAATTAAGAATTATTAAGAATTCCAAAACAATTGTTTTCATAGTTAATAAACACAGATTATCATTTTATTTAATATATTCATTTAATCTGAAAAATATCTAGAAATTAAAAAAAATAAATTGAAATCAAAATCAAAACAGTAAAAATCAATAAATAAATCAATAAATCAATCAATAAATAAAATAAAGAACGAAAAAAAATAGGAAAAAAATAATAATATGAAATACATGAAAAAGATTAATAAAAAGAGATAAATAAATAAAATAATAATAAAAATATATAAAATAATAAATAAATAAATAAATAAAATAAATAAAAAGATAAATCATATATCGGTTCAAAATATCGTGAAACAATATTAATATCTGTGATACCGTATAAACGGGTCGTTCGGTTTATCTCGCATTTTATCTTGGAAATGGTCAACATCACGTGTTTTGTTCAGTTATCAAACTCAGCTGTTTTATTACATTATGTTCCTTTTAAAAATTACAAAGAAATTTAAAATATTTGTTAACACAATTGATACATTTATATTTTTGATGCTAGCCAATTTAAGAAGAAAGAAAAAAACAAATAAAACAAAATAAAATAAAATAAAATAAAAAATAAAAATAAAAATAAAAATAAAAATAAAATAACAATAAAATAAAGTAAAATAAAATAAAAATAAAAATATAAAAGAAATTTAAAACATTTCAGTTTTCTAACAACAAAATACTCTGAAATCAAACCTTGTATGTTCTTTCTTTGTTCATTGTGTGTTGTCCTTTTGAAAAATATAACAGCTTTATCGAGCTTCAAACCAAGAAACAATAAATTTAAATAATATAATAAAAAAAAAAAAAAAAAAAAAAAAAAAAAAAAAAAAAAATAAAAAAAAATATTCAATAACAAAATAAAATAAATAAATAAATAAATAAATAAATAAAATAAAATAAAATAAAATAAAATAAAATAAAATAAATAAATAAATAATAACCTGGCACATTTCAAATATAAAATAAATAATTTAAAATAATAATGATTTTTTGACATATTTTATTACCTCTGCGTCTTTTTTTAACTCGTCCAGTTCATGGCATTTACGCTCACGACTTTTTTTTTTTAATTTTTTTTTTTTACCTCTTCTTACAGTTTTAGTCTTTCACACGTAGATCGATCGTAGAGTTTACGCTCACATGAATAAAATAAGCCTAACACAACAGCGTTGGAGTCGATACCTTACAATGTTTGCATATATTCCATACATTCCCAGAAAAACAGAAAACAAAAACAACAACAACAACAAAAAAAATCGTCGGGAATAATTTGTCACTGAATATCGTACACTTCTTTAAGATCTATATTTTCTTTCTTTTTTTTTTTTTTTTTTTTTTTTTTTTAACAAATTTCAAATTGTAGGGATTTGGTGATTCGGAAAATGCCATTTCCTTCCACATTTTTGTTGTTGTTTTATTTTTCCTTTTTCGTTCATAGGCATAAAAACAAGTATTCAAATAACTACCGTTTCCTTTCGGTTTCAGTTCTTGTAAAGGAAAACAAACTGATTTATTCAACAACAAAAAAGTGATTATGTGACAATGAGCAGTTTCCTTCAACAGTTCAAGTAGAAAAAATAATTTGATATAATTTTTAAAAAAGTCTTATTATTAAAAGTTTTACAGAATGTTTCCTACTACTGACAGCGAGTGTAAATGTTTTTCAGCGTATAAACATTGTACAATTTATAAATATATTTGTATTATTTTATTTTATTTTAGTTATTATTTTATATAACATACAGAAAAATTATATGCCATTCATACAAATATCTTAAATGTATTTCATGTAAATCTAGCTGATTATTAACTTTTGACTAGCTTATTATTATTATTATTTTATCATCATCATCATCATCATCATTTTACCTTATTATAATAATTTATCCTATATTAGAGTTAGTATGTATATATTCAATATGTGTGATCCGACTTTTTTTTTTTTTTTTTTTTTTTTTTTTTTTTGCTTTTGTTAAAATATTCATCTCTTAAATTCAGAAACTACCGTTTTTGTAAAGAATTATTACCACCTATTTCTATGAATTATAACTAGCTTTGTTTCTAAGAACTATTACTATCTATATTACTAACAACCTATCTTAGATCTGTTACTAGCTACAGTTACAAAAATTGTAACCAGCTGTATTTATGAGAACAATCACTACCTGAATTTCTAAACTGTATTTCTAAGAACTATTACTACCTATATTCTAAGAGTTATAACAAACAATATTTCTATGAACTATCACTACCTATGAGTTATAACTGACTGTATTTCTATGAACTATTACTTCGTATATTTCTAAAAACTATTACTAATCTAACTCTACTCCTGTGTTACTGTTTCAGACTGTATGTACAAAGAACCCGCTACTTGGATGCACCCCAGCATCTCACAGAACCACCCGACATCAGCGAATACTCATCATCATCGGCGGCGTCCTTAGTGTCTGACAGAACGAGGTCGTCTATACGATTATAACACAAAGAGAGGGTATTTATGTAACAACAAAATTACTCATTTGTGTGAAAATTTGTGATTTGTTTGTGTGAAAAAAAAAATTCATGGTCTTGACCCGTTCATGATAATATTTATCGATTTTAAAATCGCGATTCATTGGTGTGTATGTGTGAAAAATTTCGTGATTTATTTTGCTGGTGTGAAAAATCATGATTGTTTAAAAGTGGGAAAGCAGTGATTCAATTGCAGAATGGGAAAGCAGTGATTCGTTTGCGAATGGGAAAACCACGATTCATTTGCTAGTGAGAATAATGGCAGTTGATTTGCTAGAGTGATAAATTATTTTCACAAAATTAAGATTTTAATCACGAATGATCTATTAATCACAGTGAAATCATCATCATACATTCAACAGTGTGGAAAATTCACCATATTCATCAACGATGAATTTGTTTTGCCAATCTGAAAAATAATGGTTTCTTGGCTAGTATTAAAATTGTCGTATTTTATTTTGCCCTTTCGACAATTTTTGTTTCCGTAACGGAGGTAGGAATCAGGAAAATGGTGAGATTCATCATTTTATTGGTTTTCGCCGAAAATAATCTGCATTTCGAAAACGAGTTGGCTTTTCTTTGAAAAGAAAAATGATCGATTCGTTAACGGCTTGTTTGGTAATAATGTGTGCTTGCTCGATTTGTGAAGCTAAATCGACCATCGAAAATGAATGATTAATCGTGAATGAAAAATAGGTCGCGATAGAATATCCGATTCGAAAATATCCGATTTGTACCAACAAATAATTACAAGTTATGATTCGTCGATGGAGGTAATACTTCATGAATTACTGACCAAAATGACATTTCCTGAATATTGTGACATTTCATGGTGTTAGAGCCTCTGCTGTGTTCATTCGATTCCTTGGCTGATGTCACAATTTGTTACTACGATCGTGATTATGACGTCATTAATAGATGTTTTCTTCTTGGTTCGACAGAAAGAAGAGTTACAAAAGATGATTGATGTAGTTGAGAAACACTGAAAAATATTTTATTGGTTCTTTTTTTATTATTATTATTTTTTTTGCTGTTTCTTAGGTTGTTTTAAAGAATTTACGTATAAACGTTTTGAGTGAAGAAAGGTTTGCGAGATCAGCTAACTAATGTTAATGATTAAAGTATGGGTAATTGTATAAATACTCATGCGGTTGCGTGTGCGTGTGCGTGTGCGTAGGTATGTTAGTGTCTGTGCGTGCAAGGAAAACGTTGCTGACAAGTTGGTTCGAGTGTGAACGAAATATCAAATCCCAGATTTCATAATGCGCTTCACCAGACATCTGTTTTGCCTTATGCATATTTATTTTATTTTGCCTTAAGCATATTCATCTATTTTCAATTAAATGAGTATTCGTTAATGCTGCCTCTGCATTATCATACGCACAGGTTTCAAGAATAAAGAAACATTCAGCTAATTAAACAGCAAAAATAATTTTTTAAACTATCAAAGCAAGCATCTTTATTTTGAGAAATATCTCTTGGTTTTAAAAATTTATATTAAAAGTATGCGTCAATAATATTAACAAAATTCATTTGCTCAACGTATTTTGCTCATGTCTCTCCGTTTTCGTAAACATTTTTTTTTTATCTTTAACATTTTTTTTTTTTTTTTTTTTAATTTGACTTTTCTTTAGTATGGATAGCAGCTTTATTATTATTATTATTATTATTATTATTATTATTATTATTATTATTATTATTATTATTATTATTATACTGTATTGCATTTAAAAAATCCTTTAGTTAAATATCTTCAAATATTAACATATATTAATATTGATGTATCAATATCATACGTTTCAACACACAATAAACGTTACAGCGATAAGATCAAGCATGTCCATTCGTGCAGTTTTCCCATTCCAACCATATGTTTCAAATGACTGCAGCATGTTTGGACAGTTCTTGCTATGAAGACAATATCACTTGGTTTTCTATGGTTCTTCCAAGACCCGGGCTTATATTTTGTTTGTGAAATGAATATCCATGAAAGACACAGGACAAAAAATCAAATATCTGATAAATACCATACTTGTATACTGAAGATTTTATTCTCTCGTTCATCTGACGTAATATTACTATCACATTATGAATATTCATGTACATTATGTAAATGATATGTAGATAAGTATACATACGGTGATGCATATTTTGAATTTTTGCGTGCTTACGGTACTCAGTTATTTTTCAGTTTATATTTATCAGTATCAGTGGTTTCATAAAATGTATTTGCTGAAGTATCATAATGATATTGTATATTTTATAAAAATTACAGTTATAAAGAAAATAGGTTTCATTGTAATTATTAATATCGTTCTTAAGCTGTGTGCTCTTACATAGTTTTTAGAATAGTTTACAATACGTACATAAACATATATTTGTATGTGGATCTCAGATAGGTGCAGATACTAGTTCATTTATACTATACGCTTGCAACAGAGGTGACCCGATTTTCTGGATTTTCCAGTTTTCTGGAACAAGGCTTAATATGTACTCAGAATATATAATAAACGATGAAAAATAAAGAACGAAGCTGTATAAATTAACACATTTCTAAAGCCTATTTTCTGATAATTCCAGTTTTCTGGCAGCCGGATAAATTACCTGGTACCAGTATAATTTTACAAAGTTTGTTTATATTTCATACATAAAATTATAGGCTTTTCAAAAAAGATATATAATCTAAGTTTTGTTATAAATGAATAATTAAATAAATCACCCGAAGTTTGAATTAAGGGTATATATAGAAATTACCAATTATGTAATTGCTTCTTGAGAGAAAGAGAGAGAGAGAGAAAGAGAGAGAGAGAGAGAGAGAGAGAGAGAGAGAGAGAGAGAGAGAGAGAGAGAGAGAGAGAGAGAGAGAGAGAGAGAGAGAGAGAGAGAGAGAGAGAGATAAGGTTTAACAAAAAAACTATAATTTAATTAAATAAATAAATACATCAATACATAAATAAATAAATAAATAAATAAATAAATAAATAAATTAATTAATTAATTAATTAATACTGTAATGGTCGGTTATAGAAAATTCATATTATTGTGTTGAGTGCTTTACGTTTTCTTGTCTTCTGCTTGTGTGTGTATGTTTGTACCTTTGTATATATATAACTGATGTATAAATATATTTAAAATATTATATGTGTATTAAAACATGCTTTGACATACGTGTGAAGGATGAAAATGTTTTCCATGTAAGAGGTAAAACAAAGCAAAACAAAATAAATAAATAAAACAAAATTCCTGTGGGAGAAAAAAATAAAAATAAAACTAATGATAACATGCAAAAAATCAAAAGCAGTACAGAAAGGATTAATGCATTCTTAAAAGAAAATGCGAGGATGACTTCATGGGAAACATTTTCGTTTATAAATATTTCACACTTTGTCTCTCCATGTAATATTTGAAATAAAGCTTATGTTGCTTATAAAACTAAGTTGTTTTGTTTTTATTGCTGCTACTATCACCAGTACTGCTGCTGCTACTGCTATTACTATTGCTAATAGTACTACTAGTACTGCTACTAGTACTACTATTACTATTACTACTACATTTTATCTTGAAATTATACTGACGATATGGCGGTAGACCCTTTGAAAAAATTTTGATATCGTTCCAAATAACACTAATAATTTTGAATAATATTTTAACATGAATTTAAATGATTACTTAATTAAGCATCCTTGGACATAACTGTCCTTACCTGTTGTAGTCGTTTGCCATTGATAAAGTATATCAAAGAAGAAAACTGTAAACTCCTGAAAAAATATATTCGACGCATTTTGTTGCATGGTTAATTAGCCCAGTAAATGAACCCTTTTGGTATTACGTCATAATGCTGTGTGACCTTTAACCTTTGGCAGAAAACGAGAATTTCTCATTTTAACGATTCATTACGGGTTTCTTGATTAATTAAAGATATATAATGTGTGATATGTTTTATTTCAATACATCTTTTTTAACAATAGCGTAGTAGCCAAGACGTGCGTGTGTGTGTGTGTGTGTGAAATTAAACACAAACAAAATATATAATAATAATAAAAATAAATTAAAATTAATAATAATAATTACAATAATAATAATAATAATAATAATAATAATAATAATAATAATTAATAATAATTTTTCTTCTTTTATTTTTTTTTAAATCTACCATTACAAACAAAACTGAGATGAAAGGTTTGTCTCCAGATTCTAAGAAATATTCAAACAAAAGGCTGGAAAGTTATTAAAAAAACAAAAAACGTTAAAAATATAAATAATATTTATTATGAGTACAGACAAATGAGGTCATTGTAAATGATACAGACAACACTGGATGCCTTAAGAATGCAATTATGAATAAATAAATAAATAAAAATAACACTAAAGGTGGCATTAAAAAAACATACAGAGATGAGTTTGTTTGAGACAGCCCATGAATAATTTTATTTTAGAGTAACTATTTTTTATTTATTTATTTATTTATTTATTTATTAATTTTCCCTTTAACTACAAGTTATAGATAATCAAAATGTATGCAAAATACTTTAAATACTACAAACAGAATTTTTTTTTTAAATATTACATTTTTCTATATGTTCGTCTGAAATAAGGGGGAACATCTCTTTGTTAATAAATTGTTAAAAAGTTAAATTAAAAAAAAAAAAAAAAAAAAAAAAAAAAAAAAAAAAAAGATGGTAGTGAAATACTCATATTCATTTTACTTATAATGTCAATGTAACAAAATAAATAAATAAATAAATAAATTAATAAATAATTTTAATAAAATAATAATCAAAAAACAAAACAAACAAAAAACAAAAACATTGATATATTTCATCATCATTGATATCTTCAGAATAAATTCATTTTATCTCTTAGTGTTTAAATATCACAGTAGTTTTGATTGTTTGATGAGTTTTCTAGAGAAATCTAAAACTGCATCATTTCAAACTCGTCCTGCATGGCTTCCACCGCGTCCTCGTCTTCTTCGTCCAGACGTTTCCACCAGGGAAGACTCAGTCTGTGTAGAGTTTCTTTGTGGTTAATCTTTGCCTTGACCATGACGGGGACTGAGCGACTGGAGTACATGTACACGTCATCTTGTTTGACTTCTTTCAGACTGGGTGCCACTGAAACAGTTACTTGAATTATGGACTGAACCGAATATGAAGTGATTTTAATTTGGGATAAACTAAATTTAAATAATTTAACATTGGGGTGAATTTAAATTTAAATAATTTTTATTTGGGGTGAACTGAAATTAAATAATTTTCTGTTCATGTGGACTAAAATTAAATCATTCTGTTACATAGTTAAATAGTGATGCAGTTTAAAATAAATAAATTTATAATGTTGTAATTGGAAAGTTAGGTATAATACAAATAATTTATTTCAGTTTTGGATGAATGAAACTTTTAACTAACAAAGTGGAAATATTCAAATGAAACTGGAGACACATATTAGAATTATATTATTTAAAAATTCTACACAAATAAAAACGTGAACACCCCCCACCTAAAAAAACAAAAAACCCAACAGAAACAAACAACAACATGCAACTGTAATTATTTTACTTAAGGATAAACCAAAATGAAATATTTATTTTAACTTAGTATGAACCAAACAGAAATAAATTATTTTAACTCTGAATACACCAAACTGAAATATCAGACTGGCCAAAATGGATGCATGTAAATATTAAAGATAATCACATTCAAATAATTATTTTAATTTTCGGATGAAACAAAGTGAACAGCTGATGCTACTGAATAAAATAAATTACATTATCTAATAATTTTGATTCTAGAGCAGATTTCATTTATGATTTAATTATCATATTCACTACTCTTGTAGCTTTATCTCATGTGTGACAATATTCTGCACACATTGTAATTCACAGATCTCTAGTTGTAGAATACTGAACAGATGTCTTACGGAGAATTAACTGTGAATCTGTTTCAAGTCTGGCAAGCAGAGCATCGCGATGGACTTGTGACTTTCTGTTTGACTTGACAGTGACGTAGTGTTTGTGTAACATTTCAGCGGCTTTCTTGTGTATTTCCTCCACCTCCTCTCTAGTCTTCCTTGTAGTCTGATAAATAAATAAATAAATAAATACAGAAAGAAAGAAAGAAAGAAAGTAAGTGAATAAATACAAAATTAAGAAAGATTGAAAAATAAAATAAAAATACAGCAGATATGTAAATAAACAGAAAAATAAATATATAAATAAGGTAAGTATCTAACTAAATAAATACATAATAAAAAAATAATAATAAAAAAAATAAACAACAAATGTGTAAGTAAATAAATATAAAAATAAGGAACCAAGTAAATAAATACATAAAAAATAAAAAAAATAAATAAATAGATTAGTAAGTAAATAATGAAATAAATACACAATGTACAAAAGAAAGAGATAAATAAAAAAATAAAAAAATAAATAAGTATATAAAGGAATAAAGTAAATTGTAGGAATTACTTAAATAAATAAACAAATATATTGTAGAAATTTTTTAAAAAGTAAACAATAAAATCAATTTTATTTATTTCTGTTCAATATTGTCATCTTTTAATAATAATAATAATAATAATAATAATAATAATAATAATAATAATAATAATAATAATAATAATAATAATTTTAACAGCAACAACAACAACAATGATGACAAATAAAAATATATGAAACAGCTATTTAAAACTCACTGGATACATTTCACGATATTCTTCAATTTGTTTGTGAAGTTCAACACGTCTTTCGTCTGTCAGTCCTGGAGGTTTTAGTGACACTGGAACATCTTCCTTTCTTTTGTTAATTCTCTCCAACCACAGGCGAACCTGGACAAAACAACAATAATTTAATACCAATTAAATGATTAACAAAATGAAAATATTAGTAAATGGTTGGAAATTAAAATAAACGATATTTATCTAAAAAGTGAATTTAAAATAATATTAGTTGAAAAATAAAATAAAAATTTAAGAGGACTGTCTCGTTAACATTTTGGTAATTAATTTAGTTTATTTTTATAAATATTGTAAAGAAATTTTTTAGAATAAAACATTACAATGTTATTAATGGCAATTGTTTTTCATATTAAATTATTATTTTATCAATTTGATCAGTTGGTTTAAGGTTTGGATAAAGTTATCTCCCTTGGGTTGTCAGTACCATAAAGATTTTCTTTCTGATTAGACAGAATAACCAAACTACTAAAGTAAACAAATAAAATTAAAAAAAGTTTAATATTTAAAAAAGGGGAAAAAATAAAATAAATCCATAATTAATTAAAACAAAACACAAAATAAAGCATAAAATAAAATAAAATAAAATAAAAATACACATACATGTCTTTGAATTTTAATGGCTGCTTTAACTTGTCTGGCCAGTTCCTGCCTAGCAGGAAGTAGATGGCGCTCCTTGTGACCTCGCCAAATTTTCTGTATTTTCACAATGGCTACAGCTTTTTCTTTTTCCAGGTATCTTTCTACCTGATCTGTGAAATAAAGAAAAATAAAAAAATAAAAATAAAAATAAAAATAAAAAAAGTATTAGAAAATTAATAAAGAAAAATAAAAAAATAAATAAATTTATAAAATAAAATAGCAGATATTTGGATTGAAACTAGCAGTCTTTTTAACATGACAGAACACTATAAAATGCAACACTGCAAAATATATTTTACAGTACAAAGAAAGATATTAAACTCATAATTTAAAATACGAAAACTCTGCATATTAAAAATAAAACAAAATTTTCATCTCACCGGCTGGCATGATTTCCAACATGTACAGTTTCTTCTGTGTGAACTCTCGCATAATCCGTTGTCTGTTCATCTTTAGTCTGTAGTGTAAGTCTGCCTCTGCCTTAGACTGCTCTCTTGTTCTTTCTAAAATGTCTTTCTTCAGTCTACAGAAAACAGAGGTTCGAGTGAATGAATCAGTAATGAACATTTTTGGGGCTAAAACTATAATATTTTATAAAGATATTTTTTTTTTTTTGTTAAAAATTACAAATTAAATAAAATAATAAATTGTAGATATAAAGAATTTTTTTTTTTATTTGTTGCATATAATAAACAAACAAACAAACAAACAAACAAACAAACAAATAAATAAATAAATAAATAAATAAATAAATAAATAAATAAATAAAATGGATGATAAATAAAACTGACCTGTAACTTTTTTGGAATTTAGCAAATGCTTTGTTAGCTTTTTGTAGTTTTCTCCTAGTGCTAACTCCTTTCCATACTGCTTGAATTAATGCTGCAGCCTGATGATATTTCTGAATATATATAAAAATAATAATAATAATGATGATGATGATGATATAATCGTCATCATCATTATCATCATCACAACACTGACAATAGCAATGTTGTTATAACTATTATGAAATAAACTTAATAAATAATTAATGTTCAACAGTATAAGGATGAAAAGACAGGTTACTGTTTGTAACATTAGCTTAATATGTGTTTTTGTAATAAAAAAATAAAATAAAAAATAAATAAATAAAAATAAATAAATAAATAAATAAATAAATAAATAAATAAATAAATAAATAAATAAATAAATACATAAAAAAATAAATAAATAAATAAATAAATAAATAAATACATAAAAAAATAAATAAATAAAAGAAATAGCTTAGATAGATAAATAGATAATCATTTACAACTCCATATATTTCAGGAAATTACAAAATTATAAATAAATATAAAAATATTTCACTCACCACCATCTCTGCCTGTTTGGCGCTTCCTGAATCCAGGATGACCAGCAACTGTTTAAGATCTCGCCCAAACCCTTTCCCTTGCCACCTGGCCAACAGTGGTCTCAAGCCCCTGAAAACAATTATAAAAATGTTATTAACTAATTTAATTTTAATGTCATATGTATTTAAAGCACAGTCTGATTGTGTGAACGTAAATCTCTTAAATTTAATAAAAGTATCTGGTACAAGTTAAATGTTGTAAACTTACTTGTATCTGGTACAAAGAACTTCAGACAACAGTTTGTAGCTGTCACACATTCTTATCACACACTTTGTAGCTGCCCTGAAAACAAAAATAACAAAATAAAAAGTTAAGATTATTAAATCTTGTCTTTCATATTTTAACCTTAATATGAGGCATCTTTTTTTTTTCTTCTTTTCTCTTTTGCTTTTTGTCTCTTTTTTTCAATGGATTAAGAAAGGTTTATGGATTACAGATTTGTATATTAATATTTTATATATTATGTAACATACCTGGCAATTTGTGCATTGTTGTTGACTGACAATTTGTAAATTAATTCGTCCAGAATGCTGTAAATAATCTTCTGATCTGTTTGAGACACAGCAACTCTACAGAATCACAAAAGAATTGTAAAAACACTCAGCACAGAACAAAAACTCAAAAGAAAAATTTAAACAAAATCAGAAATCATTTTACATTACACATAAAATCAGCAAGGTGGAACTGTTTCTTTTTATTTTTTTTCGTATTTCCATTTAGTCTTCTCACTGTTTTTTTTTTTTTTTTTTTTTTTTTTTTTTTTTTTATTCTTTTTCACTTTGCCTACAATTTAAAATAAGGAAAGTGAAAGCAGAGTTAGAGAGATATTAATTATTATCATTTCAATAATATTCCAGCCATTTATAAACATGCAGATGTATAATTAACTGATTAGAAATTATATATATATATATTTTAATTATTGCATTAACAATAATATCTGTACCCATAGGTTCTGATAACTTTGTCCAGTGTTGTTACTATGGCAATCACTGTTTCAGTTTCATCTGTGATGAGCAGCTGTAACAACCAGGGTGATTTTAAAACTAAAACATAATAAAAAAAATATAATACTATTAATAATTAAAAAAAATAAAAATTAAAAATATATAAAATAAAAATAATTAAAAAAATAATACCATCACACAAAGACACTTTCTGATTAAAATAATTTAACATTAAAATCCATGGATTTTAAATTAAAAACGTGCAGTCTCCGTAAATATAGATTTTATTATTATGTGTTTTCTTCATGCTTGTTAACAAAACTCCTTCTAAGTTTTAATTTCTTATTTCTTTATATATATATAGATAGATAGATAGATAGATAGATAGATATATCATATTTCAAAATAAAATGAGATGTTATATCTGTTAATTATTATCAACAAAAAAGCTGATTTTCTGATTTATATATCAGTTAATTGGAAATGAAGAAAACAATCTTGGGTGCATTATCAGTTTGCTTGTACCAGAAATGTACATTTAAGATCCATTTTACTCACCTTCACCCACTATGTTGACATGAATGTTTGCCATGTAAACAATGCCATCAAGAATGTCCTGAAAATTCTTTTGTAATTCCTTCACAGCAGAGGACGATATCTTGAGGAAAGAGAGAGATTTTTCATAATTGTTTTTTTTTAATTAAAATTCAGATATTCAGTTGTGTGATTTTCTTAAATACTTTTGCAGTATTTCTAGATAAATTGGTATTAGTGTTGCTGTCTTCAACACAAATCAAAATACAGATATTCAGTGAAATATGTCTCACTGTAATGCATGCATAAATTGAAATGAAAGTTGCTTTATTATCCAGCCAGAGTTGTGATAGTCCTAAATATGATTTATCACTTTAAACTTAAGTTTCACAAAATTATCAGAAAGAGTAAAGAACAAAATGTATGTAAAAAACTTCAAAAACAGAAAAAATAAATAATAATAAAAATAAAATTATCTAGATTGTAAATGTAATTTTTTTAATTTTTTAATTATCATGAAATTATAGTAAAAACATATGAAGAACAATAAATAAAAAAACATTTTATTTTTTATTACTGAAGCAAATATGTGTATATATACATACATGCATACATACATACATACATTTGGTTTGGTAATAAAAATACACACACACACATAAAATATAAGAAAGTAAAAGCACAGTAATTGTAACACACTAAGTATAACTCACTGGAGGCTCTTTCAAAGACATCTGAGATAAAATTCTGCGGCAAAGTAAGAAAATGTGTTCCACGGCTTTTGGAAGCTGATTTTCCTGCAGTTCTCTCATGTCCGTGCGATTTAGTTTCATTCCTGTCACAGCTCGACTTCAGTAAATTAAAAAAATATAAACAAATAGTATTAAAATTTAAAAAACAAAAAAAATGTAACTGAAGTTGTGAGATAGAAAAATTAATTCTTTATATGTGACACATTTACATTAATTAATTTCTAAATGGGATACAAATAATATGAAAAAGAAAAAACAACACTGTTGTTATCAGATGTTTTTTTTTAACTGATTACTTTATTTTACATTATTAATCTTGCCTAAGACATTTGATGAAAGATAAACACCATTACGAAGAATAAATATTTAACAAATTTAATCCTTGGATTAGTAATCTAAAAACTAATTAATTAAAGAGATATTAATAATGAAAATTTATACCTGAGAATGTTTACAAGTTTTGCTGCAGTGGTCCATTGTCCTTCTATAATACTGTAATCCTGACGAAGAACAAGAATGAGAACTTGTATGAGGTTGTACTCAAATATATCTTGACATACCTTTAGATAGTCATTACTCCCGGGGTCTTCACTGTCCAAAATACCTGCAGTAAGAAATATAAGATAACTAATTATTCTACAAAATATTTTTTTAAAGTTTTATTATTTAAACACGGTAAACTTCAACTTGTACGATATGGGACGTGTTTGAGAATGAAAATATATCGTAACCATTATAAACCTGCTAATTAATTTTATTTTATTTCGATCGTTGTGTTGACAAATAAAATTTCTTTGGATTCCTATCAACAGTTAACAGTGATTTACATTCTCCTCATTTATTATTTATTTACAAAAATAATATTTACCCTCAAGTTTCAGTAACAACAATGGAACTCGTCTGTCTTTCGTTTCTGCAATTTCAGACGCAAGATTCAAGACTCTCTTGTCAGCTTTTTTTCGTTTCTCTGTTGTATTCATGGCTCTATTTCACTGTGCATCGATGACTTAAATAAAACTAACAATTTACACCGATTCAAAACAGGTTCATGCTTGTTGTCAATTAGAGTTATCGTCCCTTGGTGTTGGATCTGACCTAAAATCTGGATATTTTGATGTCTGTGTGTGTCCTTGTGTGCGCGCGCGCGCGCGAGAGAGAGAGAGAGAGAGAGAGAGAGAGAGAGAGATGAAATCACTACCTACATTAACGCATTGAGCAGAAATATTAAATAATTAATAAAATAAATTAATATATGGAGTAATTTATATCCAGAAATAAAGGAAATTATAATAAATTAAATAAATAAATAAAAAATTGCACACTTCTATAATGTAAACATGTAATAAAAAATAAATAAATTGCAAGATGTTATAAATATATTTACTGAAATATAAACACCATTTTTGTATACAAATACAAATCAGAATATTTAATTACCAGTAATAAAACAAAACATACAAAATTTTAGTAAACAATTATACAGAAAATGCATTAACAAAATTGTAAATGAACATTTACTTTTTTTTTTTTTTTAAATAGTATATATTTTAAAATACATCAATAATGTGATCACAAAGATATTTGAAACTAAATGCACCTTTAGTCTGTCACAGGTTTATTTTTTATTTAGTTTTTCTCTACATATTTTTTAACAAAAATGACTCCACAAGTACACAAGAAAGAAATAAAAAACAACAGCTTCCTGTAATCACTACATCCTTTTCAAACTTTATTGTTAGTAAAGATTAATCTCCCATTTTAAAAAAAAAAAACACAATAGAAAACCATGAATCACGTTCAAGACTGAAAATATATTTAGACTACATGTCCATACAAGAGGAATATTTAAAGGAGACAACTTTTGATTTGTCTATTATCTATTATTTAATTAAAACTATTACCATCTTCATAACAGTTATGGATGCTAATTTAGAGTTCTCGTTTGGTTATAAATGTGTGTGTCAGGAATCTGCTCTTTGACACACAAACCCGAACTGTTCCACCTGTCTGTACATAGAAATAAACTGAGCAGCTTTAGTGGTTCTTTTTAAGAGAAAATGTTGGATGAAAGTTTGTTTGTCTTGGAATTCAGGGAACACGCAATGCATGTTGAGACTGTGAAGAAAACTAAGAACAAAGTCGAAGCAGTTGTTGTGTGCTTCATGGTACCTGAGAATACAAAACAAATTAAATGAAATATATATATATTTTGGAAAACAGAACTCTTTTTCAAATATAATTTACTTATATACTAAGGCACCTATAGATACATATTTATTATATAACTGTATTTAGTATCAGAATTTGCTTAAGTTCGTAAGTAGTAATTTCAAAATATGCAGCAAATTATCACTACTTTAATGAATATTATTAAAGTTGAGTGAGATTATAGAGCACTTGTTTGAAAAATGTTCTCAAAATCAAACCGTGTTTTTAAGTATTATTACTATTATTATTATTATTATTATTATTATTATTATTATTATTATTATTATTATTATTATTATTTGGCATATCAGTATTGCAAAATCCAACAGTTAATAATAATCATTAATATGTAACACTGTACTGCCATGTCAGCAATCATTCATTCTTTAATTCCTTTTGTCATTCATTCATTTATCCAATTCATTCATAATTATGTTTGGATTAAACAAGTAAGTGCCATCAATTTTCAATGTCTTAATTCTCTATACTAATTACTTTTCTCTCAAATGTTATCTATACAGCATTCAAAATCATTAGTGTATTAAATAAGTGCCATGTGGTCAATATTTATTACGGATATAGCCGTATTGCTTGTACATCCATTTATTTATTTTATTGTTATTAGGATTATTGCATTATTTATCTACTGAAAAGACAAATTTAGTATTTCTCAAGATAAAAAATGCTCTGAAAGTGTTGACACTGTAAAAACACTAGCTCACCTATATGCAGACCAGACATTGTAATTAGCAAACTGATACAATTTCCTGTCCCACTGTTGACTGTCTAATCCAGATTTCTCTAACAATGATATAGACAAACACTCATTCCAGACTGAGTCTCCGTGTAGGCCATCTTCATCGAAGTCCAGCAGGACTCCTGAATAAATAATAATTTATTAATTAAAATTTGTGTTATCGTTACAATTTATTTATTATTTATTATGCTTTTCAAGAAACAAACCCCAAAAAAAAAAACCACCAAAAAATAACAAAAAACCTCAACACATTAAAACAGAACTGATTATAATATGCAGTGGATATTACTTTTTAATAATAATAATAATAATAATAATAATAATAATAATAATATTAATAATAATAATTTATTATTATTATTATTATTAAAAATATTTTTTAATTAAAATATTTTACTTGATATAAAATTTAGCATAATTTTCAATAAATGAAACAACAACATATATAACTAAATAAAGAATCATCTATGGCAAACAATTCTTTTATTGAAATGATTTTGAACATCATCCTGCAATACACGCTCGTAATATTGTAATTAACATGTACATGTATTTTTGTGGAGGTGTTAATATTATTAAAATAAAATATAAACAAACCAGAAGAATCTGTAACACCAACATGAAGATTTGCTGAATTTACATAGTTTCTGAAAAAAAAAATAAAATAAAATAAAATAAAATAAAATAAAATAATTATATATATATATATATATCACATAACATATTCAATTAAAATTATTATCATTATTATTTTAAATATAATTAGATTTCTGTTATTTTAATTTATGTTGTACAAAAAAAAAAAAAAAAAAAAAATATTAAGAATAAAAAATTCATTACAGATTATAAAGATTTAAATTGAATTATTGTTATTATTATATTTTTTAATATCATGAATATTTGTTTAAATGATTTTTAACATTAAATAACAATTATCTTTTGATAATAAAAATCAAATAAAAGATAAAATAGATATATATAATCATGGCTTTTTTCTATGAATGACACTGAAATACTGTAAATAACTGTAAAATATAAATCTGTCCTAACAAAAACTATAATTAATATTAATTACCAGTTCAATGCCATCTCACTATAATTCGGAATCAGTAATTTTACTTTTTCTTTCTTTCATGTTATTTTTTTTGTTTCCATATATTTCATTTTTTAAACCAGTAAAATGAGACAAAATTTGTAATATGATTTTCACAGATCAGTTAGCAACAAGAGAATATATATATGTCGACATTCCCATTGGTGTGAAAATAAATACCTTTAATCTTTAATTCAAAACTTCATACCAATGGTTGAAACAGAAAATTACCATTAACCCTTTCCCTGCTAAACTGAAAATAATAACTCATCTGTATCAACAAGACTGGTAGTTTGTACTGCCACCCAATAGGTGGCAGCACCTATTGGGCTGATGTGACATTTGGTAGTATCTTCAACTATATTTGTTTTTTGCAGCATAATCGGAAGATTTAAAAAAATCTTTAAGGCCTTGGGATAAATCTGCTTTCCACAGTTAAAAGTAATAAACTTCTGAGAGGATTTATCCATTATCATAAGTAAAAGGGTTAATTTAACAAAAATATACACAAACCTTATGAAAGTTCCTATGGTTGGTTTAATAGCGATACTACATGGCGACTTCTTTGATGTTGTGAATGGTGATGAAAGACAGAATGGTGGAATGCGACTTTCTGTGGTCAAAGTGCTCTGGTGACAGAGGGGGCATAACTCCGGAACTCTGAAGCACACAATGTTGGTTTGTTTCTTGCAGTGTTGGAAACATAACAGGGGTCTAGTATCAGTTGATCTAGATGTTATGGCCGCCATTACGAATGTGTTTCATTGATATTTATATGAAGATGTTCTGTTGATGCTAACTATATTGATGCAACACTGACCTGCATACTTTTCCATTCTTCATGTTCATTTTGATTTGATTTGATAACTGTAAAATAAATAAATAAATAAATAAATAAATAAATAAACATTTATTGATATTATATGAACAAATTTATATTTTATGAATACAACACATTTTATTAATAAAGTAGTTTATTATTATTTAATATTCTGCAACTAAGATCATTTTATAAACAAAAAATAAATAAAATTTATAATATAAAAAAAGTGAAATTTGAAAATTATAGGATCGTATGTTATAGATTAACATTTGTAAGTTTTAAAATACATATTTAAATTTATTCAGCTTCAGGCAAAAGTTCTGTTTAAGTATCGACATTTCTTTCTTTTCTTTTCTTTTCTCTTTATATTTTACTACAACGCTTAACTTACCAACATCACACGCTTTCAGTGATAAGTTAATCATAAACTTTTCTTTTCAATAAATATATATCAACAAGCAAAAAAAGAACGATTGTTTCTTTTATCATACATAAATATTTATCTATGTAAATCGAAAGATTTTCATACTGAACAAAATTCTAATAGTTTTATCGCCTATTTATGTTTTCCAGGAAGGAGGTGAGAAACACGTAATGGGAGATAACTACAAAAATGGAGACGGGTAAACGACGGACGGCTTTTATTGGGCTATTTTGAATATTAAATTTGATGTAAATGTATTGGTAGATCATAGCTATGTATAAAAATAATTGTGATAATACAGTTCCATTTCGGATGTACTAGCGGTGTGATTAATTATTATCATCATCATCTCAATTACAATAAAAACTTAGTCGGAATCGTTGTTATAGTTGTTATTATTATTATTATTATTAGAAGTAGTAGTGGTAGTTCTGCTAGTATTTGAGTCATGTGTCACTCTTGATGTTAGCAAACACGGTTATTTCCCTTGTTCCATTTGATTTAACGTCGAAGCTGTT
>CM022669.1:18683590-18691090 GCA_012295275.1 Chrysomallon squamiferum
CGGATAGATAGATGGGCAGATGGATAAATAGATGGATACACAGATAGAGGGATTAGATAGTTGATAATAGATGGATAAATAGGCACATAGATAAAAAGAGAGATATATATATATATATATAGCTAGAAAGATCGATAGATAGACGTATAGAGAGACATACACATAAATGGACAGATAGATAGATACACAGACAGACAGACACGTACATAGATGAGATAGGCATAATAAAAGAGAAAAGAAAAGAAACTAAGATAAAATGAATGAAAACTGCAGAAGTGGTTAATTAATTAAATAAAAAAAATGTTCCTATGCTAGAGTCGCTGTAACTCATAGTGATTGTAACTAAGGAAACAAAACTAAGACAGCTTGAAAACAGCTGTCTGTGTTATCCATCTGCCTTGTTGCTATCAGTTCTAAAGAAAAAACATTGAATACGACATTTTATATTTCCTGTCCTGTTTGAAAGAGAAAAAAATGTTTATTTTATAAAATGTATATTTGTCAGATCGTTTCAGTTTTCACTTCGCATATCATAATTAACTTCAAGGAAGTTTAATTATAATTATTAAAATGATAAATTTTAGTCATAAATCAGAGAGAGAGAGAGAGAGAGAGAGAGAGAGAGAGAGAGAGAGAGAGAGAGAGAGAGAGAGAGAGAGAGAGAGAGAGAGAGAGAGAGAGAGAGAGAAAGAAAACAATAATAATAATAGTTAAAAAAAAATAATAAAGATTTAAGCAGATGTTAAACAAATTAAAATTAAGTTCTGAAAGATATAAGCAGCAAAAAGCTGACACGGTAGGACAGTATCCAATTATTTCTTTTATTCTGCAAACTTTAAAAAATATATATATATTTTTTGTTTTGGTCTTTATTGAAAGCTTGTTTTCAAAATGGTCTCTTAAAATCTAATCCAGCAATTAAACACCAAGAAAGTAATACTGAAAGATATATATAGAGAGAGGCATACAAAGACATGGATAAACAAATAGAAATATAGAATTATGGATAGATAGGCATATAGATAGATAGAGAGATAGAGAGATAGATAGACAGACAGACAGACAGACAGACAGACAGACAGACAGACAGACAGACAGACAGATAGATAGATAGATAGACGGATAGATAGATGGACAGATAGATAAATAGATGGATACACAGATAGAGGGATTAGATAGTTGGTAATAGATGGACAAACAGGCACAGAGATAAAAAGATATATATATATATAGCTAGAAAGATCGATAGATAGACGTATAGAGAGACATACACATAAATGGACAGATAGATAGATACACAGACAGACAGACAGATACATAGATGAGATACGCATAATAAAAGAGAAAAGAAAAGAAACTAAGATAGAATGAATGAAAACTGCAGAAGTGGTTAATTAATTAAATTAAAAAAAGTGTTCCTATGCTAGAGTCGCTGTAGCTCATAGTGATTGTAACTAAGGAAACAAAACTAAGACAGCTTGAAAACAGCTGTTTGTGTTATCCATCTGCCTTGTTGCTATCAGTTCTAAAGAAAAAACATTGAATACGACATTTATATTTCCTATCCCGCTTGAAAGAGAAAAAATGTTTATTTTAAAAAGTGTATATTTTCAGATTTTAATTATTAAAATGAAACAAATATTAAAATGACAAATGTTAGTGAAAAAGAGAAAGAGAGTGATACAAATCGAGATAGATACAGAGAGAGAGTCAAAGAAAAGAATAATAATAATAATTAAAAAAATTAATGATTTCGGCATATGCTAAACAAATTAAAGTTAAATTCTGAATATCTTAGAATACAACTAAACGTCCTTTCATTTGTTAGCATTTTATTATGAAATAATTTTATTATAAGATAATGTTATTACAAGAAATTATTCAATATAAATTAACATTAACATATTTTTGCCGAATCTTATTCTGTGTTTAAAGTTGTCAAATAAATAGAATCTCTAGACCTTCACAAAGATAGGCAGAGAGAGAGAGAGAGAGAGAGAGAGAGAGAGAGAGAGAGAGAGAGAGAGAGAGAGAGAGAGAGAGAGAGAGAGAGAGAGAGAGAGAGAGAGAGAGAGAGAGAGAGAGAGAGAGAGAGAGAGAGAGAGAGAGAGAGAGAGAGAGAGAGAGAGAGAGAGAGATTACATTTTGTTTTCTATTCTTTTCAAGAAAAAGAAAAGCACGAAATATTCTATAAAGTCAATGACAAATAGTTTGAAAATGCTAAAACGAAATTAGTTTATGATGTCCTGATATATTTCGTATTAATGGAGTAGGCGATATCGCTTTTTGTCTAAATTTGTCTTTCTTTATTTGAAGTAACTAAGACAACAACAGCTCAATATTAAAATGATTTGTTCCTGTTGGTATCTGACAGGAAACTATTGACCACAAATACAGAATTATCGCCAAATAGTCTGTAACTATAGTAACAAAACAGAGCAACCATGACGCAGAGGAAATTCACTTTTTCTTCACTTTAAAAAAAAAAAAAAAAAAAATGTCGTTCCCTCTTCGGTAACTGAGAACACACGGAAATGGACGACGTCGTGGGGCGACGTTATACAAGTCGTCTCAAGATGATGCTTTGCCGTCTGTGTCAGAATTTCTGACCGTGCTCGTTATGCTCTGTGTCCACTTCTTTGTACTCGTAATTAAACTCTTACGCCAGTTACAAAGCTTGTCGCCTTTCCATTACGGTGCCATACCCTGCCAGTATGACAAAGGTGCCATGCCACCTAGCGGTGTGGCCGCATTGTCTCCCTTTGTTTCCCGTACAATCGGAACGAACTCGTGGTGGTGGCGAGTTCTTATCACTTTACGGTAAAGAATGGCGAATCCGGCCTGCTGGCTGTTTGTTTTTAACACGCTGAACAAAACACAGTGTACGGCCATCTTTGTTTACCGGAAGTCGTTTGCCAAAATCTGTAACACCATTCAACAGTAATCTTCATAATTGTGTCGCTCCAGATTTGTAGGTTAGGTAAAAAATGGAAAAGAGATAACGTTTGGTAATTTTGACTTCCTTCTGTCATACAGATAAAAAAAAAAAAAAATGTAATTACTACTATTATTAGTGTTGTCCTTGTTGTTGTTGTAGTTTTATTTTATTTATTTATTTATTTATTTAAAACCATCGTATAGTGACTGCATTAACTTGATTAATGACACATATGTTGAAATAGCTTATTGGTTTCTCCAGTAATAATTGTTTCATTCCGTGAAATCGATGAGTAATGTATTTCATAAAAAATCATAATGTATCTCCATCAATGATGATGGATGATACCACTTAGGCCTAGACACATACATGTGTACATACACAGACACACACACACATGCACATACATACGTACACATCCAAACAAACATTGATACATAGATACATAAATCTTACACACATACACTACATTATGAAGCATTATTGTTATGATGATGATGATAATGGTAAAGAAGCAGTAAAGGTAATAAACCTAATAGTAATAACAAGAATAATATTGATTATGAAGGCGATGATGATAATGATGATGATAATGTTGATGATGCAGTAATAATAATAATAATAATAATAATAATAATAATAATAATAATAGAACTTTAACAGTAACGAAACATCTGGAGGAAATTAGAAATTACAGTTCTGTTGCCATGGTGAATATAATTTTAAAGATAAAACGGGAGGACTTCCTGTTAACTATCTTGTATCCATGTTTGTTAAAAATAAATTGTAATTTAGTGAAGAAATACATAAATTTTGACAAATAACAAAATCTGTAATCTTATTCACGTATTAATAAAATATGTACCCTGATAATTGAAACTGTTATGGCTGTAACTGTTTTTATTTTCCAGTTTTCACTTTTATAACTCGATTTGAAAAAAACAACAAAAAAACATAAAAAATATAAAATAAAATAAAAATAAAAAATAAATAAATAAAGATAATAATTATTTATTTATTTGCTTTTTTTTATATTAAATAAGCAACTTATTATTTAATATTATTTGTAATAATAATAATAATAATAATAATAATAATAATAATATTTTTGTAGTAGTAATGGTTATTATTATTAGTAGTAGTAGTAGTAGTAGTAGTGGTAGTAGTTTGTTGTTGTTGTTGTTGTGTTTTTTGTGGGGGTTGATTTTGTGGTTTCTATTGTGGTGGTTGTTGTGAAACGCATGAGAAACTATAATATATCAGTCATGTCACTTAAAAAAAAAAAAATAATAATAATAAAATAAAATAAAAAGTTAAAGACTTCTTCTCAACTCTTGGTCAAGTCAAGTGATTCAGGCACTAGAGAATGTCACTGTATAACATGACAATGGCCAGTTCGGTCTTGTCATTTTCTGTTTTCAAAATTAGCAGACGACACCTTTTTCACAAAACTGATCCTCGTGGTAGGACTCGTCAAGTTGTCGCCGGAGTCTTTTCAAACTGAGCCATCTTGCTCGCGACCCACTGTTTGCTTATTCTTCGGCGAGGAAAGCTGCGCTGGGGTTCCATTCAGAGCTGGAAGCCGTCAATGCAGCTCGCCAGCCCCTCGTTTTTGTCCGAAATTACAAGGGGAAGAAGCTGGGCGGGGCAGTACATGAAACGCCGTAATCCGATTGACAAAAGCTAATGTAACCGCCATTTTCGTTTTGTCTTTCGTTTGTTTTCCACCGTTTCTTTTATATGGTCCTTCTTCAACATTATTTCTTTTTTTTTTTTTTTTTTTTTTTCTGTTATTGTTTTCCATTTCCTATTTTCTGATCCTTCCTGGATTATTTTTCTTGTTATATTTTTTTTTTTTTTTTTGTTTTTCACGTCCGTTGACAGATGGTCAAACATAATGTTAAACACAATTTTAGTTTGTTTTTTCAAAATTTTAGAAATGGACGTTTTGCTCCAGAGCTGTTCTCTTGTATCACTGAATGTAATAATAATAATAATAATAATAATAATAATAATAATAATGATGATGATTATGATGATCATCATGAGATGAAGATGATGACGATGTTGATGATGCTGATGATCATCATAACGATGAACATTATAAGAAAAGAAATATCATCGTTAACAACAACAGCAACAATAATAATAATAATAATGATGATGATGATGATGACATGGCATTATTATTATTATTATTATTATTATTATTATTATTATTAATATTATATTTTATTTTTTTTATCAATGACATTATTGCTGTATTCGTATATTTTATTTTTTTGAAAAACATTTTAATTTTTTTTTTTTTTCAATTTTAACTTCCTGTACTACAAAAGCAGACCTTTCTCTCTAACGAAGATAATATTTTCACACTAAAGTATCACCGTCCCCGCAGTCGTCTTACTGAAACGTCCTCGCTGTTTTCGTTTCAAATCGTCATCAAGCAACGCCGGCCTGAGTCCCGAGGCTAGCAGAGTTAGTTGATGTCAATTTTCAGCCTCGTTTCCGTCAGTTTACTGCAGAATCCGCTGGAGTTCTTTAGTAGGAAGGTTCGTTTTGAAACAACTTCCGTTAATCAGTCGTCACCTTAAGGGGGCCGAAACCGTTTCGCGACGTTTGCTTCCAGTCATAATTATTCGGCACGCAGGACGATTTATACTCAACGATTATTATTTCCGGTGCGGCCGCATCATATGTTTTGGGTTTAGATTCGGAGATGATTATGCGAAATTAACAATCAGTTACTTTTCAGCGAACGAGCGCCATGCACCGGGGTGCGCGGTGATTACAATGCGCATGCTCTGAAGAAGACCTTTTCCTGCGGGGAGAAAAAAAAAAAAAAAGGGGGGCTTGAAGTAGGTTACTGCTGGGATGCGGACGTTTTTGTCTTGTATACAAGTTGAATTAAAAATAATTGAGGAAGCAAGAGAGGAATTAAAACTGCTGAGAGATATCAATAATATTTATGTTAATTAATTGTCTCGTTCTCTCTCTCTCTCTCTCTCTCTCTCTCTCTCTCTCTCTCTCTCTCTCTCTCTCTCTCTCTCTCTCTCTCTCTCTCTATATATATATATATATATATACATACATACATACATACACATACACACACACACACACACATATATATATAAATATATATAGAGAGAGAGAGAATGAGAGAATTAATTAACATAAATATTATATATATATATATAAATCATATTTTTATATCTGTAACTCTCTGTCTCTTTTTTCTGCCTTTCTGTCGCTCTTTCTGTACATCTGTGCATCTTTCTCGTTCTGCTGCTGTCGTTATTGTCGTTGTAGTTGTTTCAGTTGTCATAGTTTTAGCCGTAGTAATTATTGGATTAGGAACAGTTTAGCAGTAACAATGATCATAACATTCATCGCAGTTATCATTTATAATAATCCAAAATATATATATTTGTTTAATTTTAAGTTCTTTTTCTTTCATTTTATTTATTTATTTGGGTATTATTATAGTCATCATGTTATCATGTTTTTATTTTATTTTATTTTATTTTATTATTATATTTCAAAACAAATATTAATGTTATTTTGTTATTTTATTATTTTAATTTAAAAAAAAAAAAAAAAAAAAAAAAAAAAAAAAATTAAATTTTAAACCTTTTCTGTGTAATATTTTTATAAGCGAATCTGGAGATAATAACATTCACAAACACCGCACGCAACACCGGCTGCCTCTGTTTACATATGCTGACGTTTAGAAAATTCAATAATTCAGTTATTAATCTCTCTCTCCCGTTCTGCTAATAATCAAAGATTAATCCGGATTAAATGGAATTAGATAAATGCGATTAAAACTTTTAGGGCAACGATGAGGTAATTAAGTCAGCGTGTATTTATGTCGCGGTGTTTGAAATACAATTACCAGTAATGCAATTATCAGGTTACAGAGAAGCAAGATGAAGCATTGGGGCGAAGATTTATTCAATCCTTTCTCGTTATGTCACCGGAAACTGCCGAATACTGACTGGCGGAATCAGACGAAAGTTGATCACGGAGATAGTGGGAAGCTACAGATACGCGAGAAAGAGTGACAGAGACAAGATAAAAACAGGCAGTGAGAGATAGAGATAAATAGAGAGAGAGAGAGAGAGAGAGAGAGAGAGAGAGAGAGAGAGAGAGAGAAACAGAGAGAAAGAGAGAGAGAGAGAGAGAGAGAGAGAGAGAGAGAGAGAGAGAGAGAGAGAGAGAGAGAGAGAGAGAGAGAGAGAGAGAGAGAGAGAGAGAGAGAGAACAAGATCTTAATACGAAGGAAACACGAAAATAAACGAGTGCTGTCAATGTTGAATTAATCTAAAGTTATAAATTCAAAAAAAAAAAAAAAAACCTTATTGCATACATAAACGAGAAACACATAAATACAGGGAATAAGTCGAAGGTTACTGAAAGAAAACGGTAGAAAGACAAGCCACGAAGTCTGCCGAAAACAGAATTCTTGCGAAAATCGATCAATTACAAAGTGTGGAAGATGTTGGAAATTACTCGGATTACAGCGCGCGAGCGAATTATGTTTAATGAGTTGAAAATGG
>CM022669.1:18696090-18698590 GCA_012295275.1 Chrysomallon squamiferum
CCAAACCCAACCACAGCTACATAGCACTCATTTCCATGGCCATTCTGGGCTCCAAGGACGAAAAGCTTGTCCTAGGCGACATCTATCAGTGGATCCTGGACAACTATTCCTACTTCAGGAACCGAGGTACTGGATGGAGAAACAGCATCAGACACAATCTGTCTCTGAACGAGTGTTTCGTGAAATGCGGCCGCAGTGCGAATGGGAAAGGTCACTACTGGGCCATCCACGAAGCCAACGTCGATGACTTCAAACAAGGCGACTTCAGAAGACGTCGTGCGCAGAGAAAGGTGCGACGTTACATGGGTCTGGCGACGCCGGGCGAGGACGAGGACGAAGACAGCCCAACTTCGTCACCGACACCGGCACCCAACTGGGCTGGAAGGTCCTACGAAGAACGAGTCGAAAAATCCAACTCGTCAGTGTCGACGAATTCGGCAAAGAGAGACAAAGACTTGTCGAGCACCGAGGACTTTCAAGAGGCGGAGAATGAACAGAAATACGTTTTTCGTTCTTACCAATGCAATGAACATTCCGTAACTTCCACAGACAGCGAAGAGGTTAGCATCACACAAGACAAAGAGGAGTCGCTGCCGAAATTCAGTTCTGCCGTATCCAGAAACGTGTCGAAGAGGCCCACAGCTATTGCCCAGCTCCCGAAAAAGAGGCTTTTCGATATAGACAGTCTTTTGGCTCCTGATACAAAACGGGTTTGCGTTGAACGTCCCGCCGAAGTGCTGTCCGCCGAAAACAAATTGCAGTGGACCAAACTGTGGGCAGTTTATCACAAACAGTTCTCTCCTGAAGATCTCAAAGTCGCAGCATAAACATTTTAGCCTAGTTGTTATTTTTTTAGAAAAATTTTGATTTACGTTTTATTTTCGTTTGTTTATTATTTGTTGTTTTATTTTCTTCTTTTTTTTTTTTTCTTTTCTATCCATTCTTTATTATTATTATTATTATTATTATTTGGAAATTATGAACATTGTTAAAAAGAGAATTTATGCTTCGAACGCTGTACTGTTTGTTTAACAGAAGAAAACAAAATCGACATTGTGTATTGTGATTGCTGTTTTTCAAGTTAAAATAGTGACTGAGATAATGAATGGTGAAAAGTGACTGTTATATTCGTGTGAATAGTGATTGACTGCGATGTTGAATGGTGAACAGTGACTAAAATATTGGTTGGTGAGTAGTGATTGCAATATTAATGAATGCTATAAATTATTAATTATTTATTTTGTGCGTGCACGTACCTGCGTGTATGTTAAGGGATATTTATGTATGTGAATATTGTTACTGTTTCATATGACAAAGCTACTGTGGTCACATTTGGTAAATTTATTGTTCGTCTTGTTAATAAATTACATAAACAGAAAAATCAATTGTTGTTTTTATTACCTATAGTGAAATATACTTGTTTGTTCAGAAAACAACGATTTAACCGAAAATGAAATATGCTTATATAAAAGAAAAGAAAAGTAAAATGAACAGAATGTAATATGTTTGTTTGTGTGTGTGTGTGTATGTGTGTTTGTGTGTGTGTGTGTCTGTGTTTACGTTTAAGCTGAAAAAAGTAATAAAAAATATAATCTGATTTAAAATGTAATAAATTAATATAAACGAAGATATCTGTTAATTTATATTCTAAATTAAAAATGTAATGAATACTAACTGTGAAAAGCATGAACAATAAATTGGTTAAATGATAAATAAAAAAATTAAATAATAAATAAAAAAAAAAATTATTATTATTATTATTATTATTATTATTATTATTATTATTATTATTATTATTATTATTATTATTATTATTATTTGGCACAAAACCTTGCATTTATTTGTAACTAATTTTCAACATTAAGATTTCTGTTTCCATTTAACATGGCAGACAATGCGTCAGTTTGAAAAAAACAAAATAATATGACTGGAGATGCCAGCATAATGAAAAATGTATGCTTATGATTTAACTATTTTGTTTAGACGTGAATATGTATGCATGTGTGTGCGTATGCGTGCGTGCGTGTGTGTTTGTTTATGTATTTACTATTATTATTATTATTATTTCTTTTATTTTTCTTATTGCTTCGATTCGTTTTCAATCGATTTCTTTTACCTTCTTTCCTTCTTCATTTGTTTTTATTTCTCCAGATTTTTTTTTCACTTACTTCCTTTATTATATATATAGACATACCCACATATATTTGTATATATTATATTATATTATATTATATTATATTATATTATATTATATTATATTATATTATATTAAATATTTATTTTATAAAAGAAAGAAATAAGGAGAAAAGATATTAATGATATTATTATCACCATTATATATTATTAAATATTATTATGATCAAATTTTTTATTTATTTCCCCTTTTCCTTATATCGTATTCTTCTTCTTTATTGTTGTTGTTGTTGTTATTGATTTATTATTATTATTATTATTATTATTATTATTTTCATTACGACCTTATATTTCTCTTCAGTTTGTC
>CM022669.1:18703590-18706090 GCA_012295275.1 Chrysomallon squamiferum
ATAATAATTATTATTATTATTAATTTAATTTATTTATTATTTTTGTTTATTATTATTATCATCATCATCATCATCATCATCATCATCATCGTTACCATCATTATTATCATTTTAAAAACTGTGTCAAAATCCTCGACCAGCGTGATTTCTGAATTTTAAACGACTCGTCAGTAATCTTATTTAATTTAATTTTGACAGTCTCGGGGTTGTTGGACGGACAACAGAAAGGTGACGGTGGGTGACTGTGATTGAGCGAGCGAGAGATGGCGAAGGAGAGCCCGGTCTGAACTGGCTACAGCGCCATATTTAAAGAAACAATTACAGAAACTGTCTGCGGAATCGACAAACACACTGTGACAAATCCCAGAACGACCGTGTTAAACGCGGAGAAACATCTGTCATGTTCGTGCCGAATAAATTAAATTTTTTTTTTTTCCTTTAATATTTTTGAAAACTTGAAAAATATTTTTTTTTTTTTTTAATTTTAATTTTTTTTTTTTTTTTTTTTTTTTTACGGAAACATGCAGAATTGAGCTACTTTATTATTTTTTTTCTAGCAACTTTTTGTAATCTGTTTCTCTTTTTTGTTTTTTTTTCTGTATTCGTGTTTCAGAGAAAGGATGAACACAGTGAAACAATAAATAAAATTGTTGTTGTCTTTAATGTTATTGTTATTGTTGTTGTTGTTGTTATCGTTACCATCACCATCACTATTACTGCACTTGATGTTGTTTTTCAAAATTTATTTTAATTTATTTTTTTAAAATTAATTTTACTCTCTCAAATTATCCCGAGCAATAACGAATGTCGAGACTTTTAAATTTTTGTATTTTCTTGTACACGAATTTCAATTGATTCTTATCCAGTTTTAAATACAAATTTTAAATGTTAATATTATCATCGTGACTATAGTTGTTTTTGTTTTTCTCATTCTTATTCTTACAGTCATTCTTATAGCTGTTGTTGTTGAAATGATTATTATTTCTATTATTTTTGAACAGAATAAATCTGTATATGTATATATATATATATATATATATATATATACATACATACATACATACATACATACATACATACACATATACATACATGGACACATGCATACATACATACATATATGCATACATATACATACACACATACAGAGTAATATTATAATACATGCACTTTTATTACAATATAGACGTTAAATTATGCAGATCAGTTCTTTTGCGGCATCTATTCCGTTCCAGAAAGTGCTCCAAATACTCTTGTATGTTTTTTCTTGTCCAGATAAAAATGTTTTCTTAGAAAAAACAAACAATATCAACAACGTAATAATAATAATAATAATAATAATAATAATAATAATAATAATAATAATAATAATAATAATAATAACAACCCAAACTAGCAGCAGAAACCGATTCTGAAAAACATACAAGACATACATCACTAAATACTCTTTGTTTCTGTTTCATGTATTTTGTTTATTTACTTTCACCTTTTTGTAGATAGAAAAAAACAAATAATATATATTTGAAGTACGCGCAACGCCAATATTTAAAAGTGTACATTAAACACAAGAAATAAAAAGGATTTGAAGATCGATGTGTGATGCAAATATTTCCAAATGTAAATATACGAACGGGAAACAATGTGTATTTGAAACCATCGAATTGCTACATAAATATTTTCTAATAAATGTAATTCTCACCTTCTGTAAGAGACAGAAAAAACTGAAAGCAATAATGATGATTTTTTTTTCAATGCACTCTCTTGGCTGATTAAAATTGTTTTCAAACAAACGTATAAACAACAAAATTTAAAAAAATAAGTAAATAAATAAATAAATAAAATAAAATAATATAAAATAAAATAAAATAAAAAATGAAAGGAAAAAGGTAAAAAGAAAAAAGTAAAGGAAAAAAATATAATTATTTTTTATTATTAACAGGAATAGTCTATACAAATTTTTTGTTTAATACTGAAATAAAATTAAAATAAATAAGTCTGAAAAAATGCAGGAATATTATTTTATTATTTTGTATGTATGTATGTATGTATGTATGTATGTATGTATGTATGTATGTATGTATGTATGTATGTATGTATGTATGTATCTATGTAAGTATGTATGCATTTAATAATAATTAAGGATTAATGATGATAATAATAATAATAATAATAATAATAATAATAATAATAATAATCAAAATAATATTATTAATAATAATAATAATTGTAGTAGTAGTGGTAGTAATAATAATAATTATTATTATTATTACAAATAATGTTAAATAATAAATTGCTGAATAATATAAAACAAAGCAAATAAATAAATAAATAAATATTTCCTTTATTTATTTATTTATTTTATTTTTTTATGTTTTTATGTTTTTATTTTTTTTTTATTTTTTTTTTCAAATCGAGTTATAAAAGTGAAAACTGAAAAATAAAAACAGAGTTACAGCTATAACAGTTTAATTATCAGGTACATCTTTTATTAATACGTGAA
>CM022669.1:18711090-18721090 GCA_012295275.1 Chrysomallon squamiferum
TCATTCACTGAAACTAAAATTGCCATTTTCACAATAATTTTATTTTTATTGTGCAGGTTATCGAATGAAAGAAAAAAAAGAGAGAGAGAGAGAGAGAGATATATACACTCCTATTTTCCAGCACATAATGGCCGGACTGGCACGAAATGTAAAACGTCACGAAGAATTACTCCCTCTGATAATCGTCCGCGTTTTTAAATGCGGTTAAAAATCATCTTTTTTAATTAAAAGAGACGCGTTTTGATTGGCTGATCTTATCACCATTCTGCCCGGTCCTGCTATAATGTTTTTTTTCTTTTTTTTATTATCTCCCTCCTTGGTCTCTGGGTGGCCCGTATGACATCCGCGCATCTATGTGTCAAGGCATAAAACATATCACATTATAACAAAACTGTTTTCACTCACTGGCGAATATTAAGGGCACTCTTAAGTGCACTCAACAATGGGAAATGTATTTAATTCAGGCGGCTGAATGGAACGACAGCACGGATCGTGTTTAGCTGCCAAGTTGTGACAGATTCTCAGCCGATAGATGGCGGTGTAGAAACCCCCATGGTTCTATTGGACGCGAAGGAAATGTTTAATATCTATACATGGCTTATCTATTGTACACTGTTTACCTATGGTATACACTCGACTAATTTCCCCCTTAACAACAAATACCGCCCCGGGGACCCGAGTAAACGTTCACCGTGTTGGGGGACGTACAAATGATAATGATGATGATGGTGATGATGATGATGATGATGATGATGATGATGATTGTATCGATGATGATGAATATCAAATAGAAAAAGAAGATGATGATGATGATGATGATAATGATGATTATCAAAAGGAAATTGAAGAAGATAATTTTGATGATTATTATAATGATGATGATTATTATGAAGAAGAAGAAGATGATGATGACTGTGATAAGATTTGCGTAAATTGATGTATATTACCGTGGAGATACTAACACTGATATTATCTGTCTGTTTGTACGTCTCTCTGTCTGTTTGCGTGTCCATTCATCCATCCATTAGTCCACCCGCTGTCTGTCTGTCTGTCTGTCTGTGTACCTCTCCATTGGTATGTCTGCCTGCGATGTTTATTTTGTTTTTACTTGCTAACAAAACTATTTTGTTTCTTTATTTGTTTGGTTAGCTGACATCTCAGTAAATATTAATTTTTTTTTATTTATTTATTTATTTATTTGTTTATTTATTTACTTATTTATTTATTTATTTATTTATTTATTTATTTACTAACTTACTTACTTACTTAGTTACTAACATACTTACACTCTCACTTATTTTATTTTATTTTGTGAAATAAAATATTTACAGTATGTTGATTTAACAACTGCTGACATTTTGTGAGAGACGGACAATATTTTAATCCGCATAATAAACTCTACTTAAAACGACAACTGATTTATTTACAAGTAAACACAAATGTCAAACGGAAACCACTGACGTGTCAAGAAGAGGCATTTTAACAAAGTGCAATGTTTGGAATGTACTTTGTATCAGCAGATTTTCTCTTGCTGAATAATTAATACGGAAAACTGATTTAAATGATCTGAATTTGCAGTTTAACCCGGGACACACACACACACACACACACATACACACACACACACACAGATAGACATATACAATTACAAATACAAATAATAATAATAATAATAAAAACAATACAAATAATAATAATAATAAAAACAATAATAATAATAATAATAATAATAATAATAATAATAATAAGAAGAAGAAGAAGAAGAAGAAGAAGAAGAAGAAGAAGAAGAAGAAGAATATAATGGAACAAAATTAAGTAGAAGTAATAATAAAGAAATAATTAAATAAATATTTAAACAAACAAACACACAGACAGAGGGAGAAATATAGAAACAAAAATAAAACAAACAAACAAACGAACAAACGAACAAACAAGTAAATAAATACATAGCTAGGTTTCACACTGTGGCAGTCAGATTTAGTAAACAGTTAAATTTGTAGAAAATAACAGCGTGGAAATAGTAACATAGTTGTTAAAAACAAAACTCACGCATGAAGAGTTCCATGATCAGTCCTTCTTCGGGACTCATTCCGAAGTTTACTGTGAAATTTAATAGTTTATCGAAATTAACCGTTTATTCTTTGCAGTTTTTGGGAAGGTATATATATATAAAATATATCTTGCTGACTGATAGGAATAACCCCTGGAGAGACAGCATGGGTTTTTTCTTCTGTCTTATTATCAGAAGGTTTGTGGGGTTTTTCGAAATATAAACTTTTCTTGGAAGGAGTTATCAAGTTTACCAGTTTGTATAAGAGGAAATTTATAATATAGTTATGTGTATAAAAATAAAAATCTACTTGCGAAAGAGGAAGGCTATAATTTCGTGTCTTGTTTCCAGCTTCCGTTCAGAAAATATCCATGAAAAGAAAATCCTTAACAAATTATTATAAACTTGATAAATTGGTTTTTTTTTTTTTTTTAATTTATTTATTTATTTGTTTATTTATTTATTTATTTATTTATTATGATTATGATTTATTTATTTATTATTATTATTATTATTATTATTATTATTATTATTTTTTTTACGAAATAGAAACGTTTGGAGAAAACAGATATTTAAATTGAATTATAATTAAAAAAATATTTCTCAAAAAGGAAAAAAAAAAAAAGGATATTAAAACAGTATCTCTCCAAAATAATAGTAATAATAATTGTAATAATAATAATAATAATAATAATAATAATAATAATAATAATAATAATAATAATAATAATATATAGATAGATAGATAGATAGATAGATAGATAGATAGACAGATACATAGACAGATCAAAGGCGGTTTGATTAAATTGCCTGTAGTATTTTAAACTGAAACATTATTATTATTATTATTATTATTATTATTATTATTATTATTATTATTATTATTATTATTTCTATCATCATCATTATTATCATTTGTGTTATATTTCTTGTCTAAGAACGAAACAAATTTTACTTGACACTGAACTGAAGTATCACAGATCGTTTGTCAAAATTGATTCTTAAGCTGGTATTAAATAATCACTTTTTGTCTTTATCTCTCACTTCCCCAGTAAAAATTCAACTGGTGCCAGTGCCATGTCAGCTCTTTCACTGACGATCAAAGGTTTTACTTCTTCAAGTTGTGATATTATGTTTTCAAGTGCGGTGTCATAACCGTGATCGGAAAGATTACTTTCTCTCTCTCTCTCTCTGACACGGGTCATTTTTACAAGTTAATTGATTTTAATCAAGTTGAAATTCAATGGCGTCGCTCTTAGTTTTTGACAAGTGTGAAATATTATTTAATATCGTAGGAAGAATCTCCATCTATCCTTGACGGCAAGAACTTCATTAGGCAATATCTTTTCTTTCCTTTTTAATTTCTGTTTCTTTTCTTTTCTTTCTTCTTTTTCTTTTTTTTTTTCAAAAATCCAGACGAAGAATTAAACGACATTTCTTTCTTTTCTCTCCGACTTTCAGAAAGAGAGAAGCCATCATCCCGCTGCGCCTCTTGAAGTCTCGTTCTTTCTTGTGCGCTTCCGACAAGTAACGGAATTTCAGACATGATACTGGTAATTTCGCTCGCATTGTGCTGGACTGTCGCCGAGCACAGAGAAAAACGTCAAATGGAATATTTTGCACGGTGACATATTTTTTTAATCTTTGCTGGCATGTGATGAATTTCTGAAACGTCCACTTGAAACGAGACTTCCCCGCAGCGATCGGACGCCATCTTTGTCATGCGCGATATTCAGAGGTGACAGATTCTCGATCAGCGAGGCCGAGTCAAAAAGAGAGACAAGAAAAGATGAAGTTCGCACAAAAGCACTTTAATTGTTCCCGCGATACTTGCTTAATTATCTTATACTTGAAGGATAATCTTGACAACTGGTAAAGTATTTTGAAGGGCCGGTGACAAGAAAAATAAAAAAAGGGTGTAAAAAAAAAATATATATATATATAACAAATTCCATAAGGTGAGGTGGTGGAAATGTGGTGGGTTTTGTATTGTATTAAGAAGGAATTTTCTTTTTCGTTTTGGGGTGTTTTTTGTGAATAGGCGGGTGGAGGTGAAAAGAGTATATGAGAAAGTGTGGTGTTAGAAGTGAGAATTGGTGGGTTTCTACATTATTTGAAAAGATGATTTAGAGAAAGAAAAAAAAAAGGGTAGGTTTTGGGAGTATTAATAAATATGTGTTTGTGTGTGTGTGTGTGTGTGCGTGTGTGTGTAAGGATGTATGTGTACGTGTGTATGTGTGTGTATATCAAATATTGGAGAAGAAGGAAGAGAAGATAATTTTAAATTATTCATCGTTATCGTCATTGTCGTCATCATCATTATCTTAGTTATCGTCATCATCATCATCATTATTTTAAAATCGGTTACTTGCTTTATCTTAATTTGCAAACATTGCATTCCTAAACGATACATTAAGATCATGAATGACTCGACGCGTTGCTGTTCAGTGAAACCATGAAGGAGTCAACTAACGAATTAGCTTTGTAAATGAATGAATGAATGAATATATTATTCAGTGATTCGAGGATAATGAATTACTGGTTTTATAAAATTAATGAATCCTATCAATGAGCGCATTGTTATTCAGTGAGGTAACGAATGAATTAATTAACGAGCTAACGAAGAAATATGTAAAAAAAAAAAAAAAATAAATAAATTAATAAATAGAACGATTTATTTATTTTGTTTATTTATTATTTAATTATTTAATTTATATTATTATTATTAGTGCGGTTGTTGTTATTGTTATTGGTATTATTATTATTATTATTATTATTATTATTATTATTATTATTATTATCACGGTTAGTATATATTAACAAAGTTTCAACAAAATTTTGAATTCGATAAAAAACTAAAATAAATACATCATATTTATTAAAATAATAAAAAAAAACTCAAAAAAAAAAAAAAAAAATGTAAAAAAATAAATAAATAAATAAACGGAATAAACATTTCACTGCGCAATCTCTCAAACAAACCAAAAATATCTACCATCACCACCAACAATAATAATGAAAAAACAAAAAAAAAAACACGTCAACAACTATAAAACGATATTAAACAAAACAGCAGAAACTCGTACAGTGAAATGTATCTCTGGAGATTTCTAAACAGTTTATAAATTGTGGACAAGCCAGTATAAGCTCTACGGAGAGTGTGAAGATGGTGTAAAGCTCTAATTAGAACGGGCTAAAAGGTGTGGAACAACGAAAACCTAATTAAATCTTCTAAATAATTCACAGTCGCACTGGGAGGACAAAACCAGACAATTGTATTCTCCAAATAGTCGTCTGTTCAAGATCTTGTCAACGCCTGTGTGTTGTGCGTGGGCCTATTTTTTTGTTGCTCTTATTATTATAATAATAATTATTATTATTATTATTAAATTTATTATTATTGTTGTTGTTGTTGTTGTTGTTGTTGTTATTATCATCATCATCATCATCATTATTGTTATTATCATTATCATTATCATTATTATTATTTTTATTATTATTATTATTAAATTTATTTTTATTGTTGTTGTTATTGTTATTATTATCATCATCATCATCATCATTATTATTAGCATTATCATTATCATTATTATTATTATTATTATTGTTGTTGTTGTTGATGTCATCATTGTTATTATTAGTATTGTTGTTGTTATTGTTGTTGTTATTATTTTTATTAATATTATCATCAGTATCATTATCATTATTATTATTATTAGTATTGTTATTATTATTATTATTATTGTTGTTGTTATTACTGTGATTGTTTTTTTATTATTATTATTATTATGATTATTATTATTGTGTTGTTGGTGTTCTTGTTATTGCTTATAAAATTGATATTATTATTATTATTATTATTATTATTATTATTATTATTATTATTATTACTGTTGTTATTTTTACTGTTGTTGCTGTTATTGTTATCACTGTTGTTGTTAACAGTTATTATTAGCTATCAAGATTCTTTCTTTAAATTCTGAAAACTCGTTTTTTTTTCTCTCTCCGCCTCTGTAACAATCGTCTCGTTTTGTCCTTGTGTTGAACTGAATATTAAACAAGCGAAAGCTGTCCGCCCTGCCGTGTTTTCAACGACTCTCTACCGGCGACGGTAATAAGATGTTAAGTACTTGAAAATGACAAAAAAAATGACAAAAATACACGAACATCCTACATAAATCACAGTTCATACACACGCTGTCAAGTGTGTGTTATCAGAAGCGGAGAACGCTAACTGTACGATGAAGAGAGTGTGTATTACTTGGAAATCGTAGGAGTTGAAATGTAATAAACCTTCTTTGGTGTACAAAAAGTAAATTCCCGTTCCAATAGGGGTTCGGCTGTATTGTCTTTTTTTTTTTTTTTTTTTTTTTTTTTCTTTTGATTTTGGTGTGTATTATGAATGATTTTTAACTATATTTGTTATTGTATAGAAGTTTTGGTAAAAGGGGTGTTCGCTTTAGAGGTAAAAATGAAAGTATTTTTTGTATCAGTAAATATATGTGGTAAGTAATAAAGAATAAGCATACAAATAAATATATAAGTAGATAAATATACAAACAAACAAACAAACAAAAACATTTACTGAAATAAATAAAAGAAATATTCATCATAACCATAACATCCCTTGATTTCTTTTTCCTTTTCTTATTTATTTATTTATTTATTTATTTATTTATTTATTTATCATCACCATTATTATTATTATTATTATTATTATTATTATTATTATTATTATTATTATTATTATTATTATTTTATCATCATCATCATTATTATTTATTTATTTATTTATTTATCTGTCTATCTATTTATTTATTTATTATATATTATATTTTATTTTTTTAAATTTATTTTTACGAGAACCCGATTACGAAACAAAAACAAAGAAAATTATTAGTGATACGTCTGAAAATACAAACAATCAAGTAAGCGGTTCCCAGGAGATTTGAAAACAGTTTGTAAATTGTGAAGAAGCCAGTGCGAGGATGATAAACGCCGTGGAGGTGTTGCCAAACAGTAATTACAATTTGCAAGAAGGTGAGGAGACGCTGCAATTGAATTAGGTGTTGTAAATAATTCATAAACGCTTCAGAAACGGGCTAGATCAGCAGTAACATGTTTAACAAAAGCCACCACATGTGATTTTGCTGCAGGAAATCTGCTGGAGAAATTCGCCTGCTTTGTGTGTCTTGCAGGGAACGTAGGAGAAAATTCTCTGTGGATATGAAAACGTATCTTTGATACTAATACCACTACCACTACCACTACAACTACGACAAATAACTCCAGCACTACTAACACCACTACCACTACCATAACTACTACAACTACGACAAATAACTCCAGCACTACTAACACCACTACCACTACCATAACTACTACAACTACGACAAATAACTCCAGCACTACTACTGCTACTACTATTACTACTGCTACTACTACTACTACTACAACTACTACTACTACTACTACAACTACTACCACAACTTCAGTCACCAAGATTAATATTACTGCGATCACTATTTCCATTATTACTACTACTACTACCACTACTACTACTACTACTACTACTACTACTGCTACTACTACTACTGCTACTATTACTACTACTCTTATAACTACTATTACCACTAATACTACAGCCTCCTGCACTATTACTACTGCTGCTGTCGCTATTACTTCTACTACACTTAACATTAATACTACCAATACTACTACAACTAACACATCTATTACTACCACCTCCATTACTATTACTCCAATCACTATTACGACTCTACTACTACTACTGCTTCTACTACTACTGCAACTACTACTACAACGCACTCTACTATTACAACCGCTATAATTACTGCTACCGGCATTACTAATACCACTACTACTATCAGTGTGTCTAATACTTTAGGCTATCACTACTTCAAATATTGAAGTACTACTACTACCTCTATTACTACTTGTACTATCTTTGTTAATATTACTAATTTTACTACTACTATGCTACCACTACCGACAATACTACTACCACTGCTACTTACCATCATTACGTCTAATGCAATCATTATAGCCTATCACTACTTCAAATACTGAACCTGCGATACTTGTTATTGTTACACTATCAAAAACTGCTGATATCTGATTCACACGCAGTTCTACAGCTGCATAAGATAAACACTTATCAAAACGTGTGACAAACTGAACACAGAGAGATATAAGACAATAGTGTGTGTGTTTTTTTTTTTCTTGCTTTCTCTAAACGGTGGGCTGGAAAGTGTGTCAGGCGATGTGTTGCCAAAACGAAGTAAGACTGTCGATAAATAACTGATCGTTTTAAGAGTAAAATCGTGTTTCCGACTCGAGTCTTTTGTCTACGTGTTATTACCCATCGATCTCGCGTCTGTACAACCGTTCATTGTCTGTCCGTAACAAGTGACCAAATAGGAAGTATTAGCTCCTGTCAATGGAGAGACTCTGGCGACGCTGAAAAGCTCTTTTCGTGCACAATTAGCACCGTCGTAAAGGTTTCACGTGGGAGGTTCCTCTCGTTCGCTTTTTTTTCGTTTTCGTTATTTTTGCTGGATGAATGCGTTTTGTGCGTGGTGGCGCAACACAGACACTGACTTCTGTTTAGTTTATCTTGTTTTCAGCTTGTTCTCTGTCTTGACAGTTTGAGTGCAGCGTTGTTGTAGCTGATGGTCGTGATGAAGGGAAGGAATAATAGTCCGTACGTCCATCATAAGCAGCGTGTACGCATATACACACATACAGACACACATACATAATCTTTCTATCTCGAACGCACGCAAGGTTATGTTTGTAATGTATTCTTTCTCTGTTTCTTTTTCATACGTGTGCCTTTGACCCAAACATTCACACAGATATGCGCTCTCTCTCTCTCTCTCTCTCTCTCTCTCTCTCTCTCTCTCTCTCTCTCTCTCTCTCTCTCTCTCTCTCTCTCTCTCTCTCTCTTCTCTATTCATCTCTCTCTTTCTTTCTCTCTCTTTGTTTGTTTATCTCTCTTTTTTCTCACATCAGTCTTAAAATATTTTTTTAATCACAATCTTCAAATTTTCTTATTCTTCATTTGCCATTATTTCTAGTTCTTATAGTAAATCTGAATAATACACAATGCTAAGATAATTAAAACTTCATTCATATTTAATTATATTGATTTGTCGAAGATTTAAATTTGAGTTTTATAATTTTTTTGTTCATTTAAACATTATATACAAGCTAAGAATGGATTAAAACAATGATCTAATGGATTTCGACATCTCATTCTTAATGTTTGTCAAAACAAAATCAAATCAAACTAGTAAATATGTGTGTGTGTGTGTGTGTGTGTGTGTGTGTGTGTGTGTGTGTGTGTGTGTGTGTGTGTGTGTGATAAATTAAAGGTTAAATAACAATCAAATATATTGTATTATTTTTATCCTAATTTACAGTTTCTTTTATTATTCGGAGATAAATAAAATTATCCTTTAATTTGTGACATTATTATTATTATTGTTGTTGTTGTTGTTGTTGTTATTCTCGTTGTTGTTGTGTTATTGTTGTTTTTATGTATTTTTTCACTACTGCTTTTCAAACATTATTGTTCAAATTAATATAATATCAGATATTTTCTGTATCATGTTTTGTTTTTAAAACAATATTGTTGCTGTTGCTTTTTGTCCGAGGTTAGCTGAAAAAGAGTTTCCTTTAACACTTCATTAATTTTATAATAAGACTCTTTTCGTATCTCTGATATTTGTATTTTATTTTATCATATTTTATTATATTATATTATATTTTATTTTATTTTATTTTATTTATTTTAATTTTTATATAATTTGATTTATTTATTTTGTGTTTATTATTATTATTTTGGCGGGGTTAAATATAGTTTACTTATATGTTTAGCAATTAATTTATTTTTGTCTAATAAGGTGAGGTAACTGAATAAAACAA
>CM022669.1:18726090-18731090 GCA_012295275.1 Chrysomallon squamiferum
TTCATGTTTTCTCTTGGGAATTTGTATTTTTGAAAGTATTTTTTATTTCTTGAACGACTATAAATAACAAATAAGCAGAAATGATACACTCTAAGGAATACTCTGTAATTTAATTTAATTATCCAGTTTTTCTTTCAGCTATTATTTAAGTAAGTAATTAAATATTTAACTTTTTTTTTCTTTTGAAGTTTTATTTAAATAATTATTTGCCTCTGCTTGATAGTTTTATGTTAATTATAACATTTTTCACTATAACTTTTAACCTTTTCCTGTTTCGTATGATTAAAATAATAAAATAATAATAATAATAATAATAATAATAATAATAATAATAATAATAATAATAATCATTTTAACTTATCTTTAAAAACAAATAATAAAAATTCTAAGATAATAATTTTATATTATGAAGTATTTTGCAACTATATTTATTTATTTATGAAATGAAAGCATCGATAATATTCATAATATTTATTTCATAGAATTTTTTTTTTTTTTTTTTTTATGTATATTTGTATATCTGATTTTAAATTTACACATTTATTTTAATTTTAATCCTTCTCAGTTTTGGACATCAGATCTATCTTTATTTCACTTTCACATAATTTTACTAAAATATTTTTACATCTATTTTTAAATTTTTAAAACAATTTTTTACAAATATTTCAATTTTTTTATTTTCATTTTTAATATTTGCATTTTACTTTTATTTTTCTATATTCTCTCAAACTCATTAGTCTTTTTCCTGTCAATTTCGTCGTTCTATTATATATAATCACAAAACGGTACAGAAAATGTTATAATCCAACCATTTTAGCGAAACAGGCAGGAGATTAAGAGCAACAAATACACTGAATAGAGGACGACTGAAATAACAAAGGCAAAATGATAGCTTTCTATTAATAGCAGTAATTACCTCACTCAACAAAGCAGGTATTGTTTCTTTAAGTTCCTCTCTCTTGACTGTGTGTCTTCAGCTATTGATTTGATAATCGTGTATGTATGAAAAAGCTATTTAGAAAAATGATTACGAGCATTTTGTTGTATTGTTGTTTACCTTTTTTTTTCTCTTGTAATGGGTATAATTATAAATGTAATTTTACGTATGTGTGTCTGTGTGTGACAATGACAGAGCAAATAAATAAGCAATAAAAAAGAAAATTAAATCGCTATCTTGATGATTATTTACAAAAGTAAATAATAATGAAACTAACTCATCTTAAAATGCTTGTAAATGATATTAATACTAATACTAATACTAATACTCATATTAATGATAATAATAATGATGATGATGATGATGATATTGATGATGATAATGATAATAATAATAATAACTATGATGATGATAATGATGATGGTGATGATAATAATAAAAATAATAAGTAGTTCTCAAAATATATATTATATTCTAACATTGTAAAAAATTAATACCAATTTTTTGATATAGCTAATATTGTCTATGAAATTTTAATATAAAAATTGTTAAGCTGCATTTGAAAGTATGCTTGTCATAAAATGATTGATAATTTCATGGTGATATTATTTTAAAATTTCTATTTTGTTACAATATATTTTTTTTAAACAAAAGTATTACAATAAATGTTGAAACGTATAGTTATTATTTAATAAAATTAATTATACAGTTAATTGTTGATAATGGTACTTACTGTAAAAAGAAAAATAGATAGATGGACAGATAGACAGACAAACAAACAAACAAACAAACAAACAAATAATTTGTAAAATAGTGATTCAGTACATTTTGTTGTGAATGCTTTTCTCAATAGAATGTAAAATCACGTAAATAAAACCAAAATTATGTTTCCCTGTAATAGAGTTTCCCTCAAAATACATTAATTTAATTAATTAACAAAAATAATAATCAACAATTTATTACCACATTCTCATTCTACAGTCATTTTGCCCAAAAGGTAAATAACAAATTTTGAAAAAAATCTAGTACAGTCGTATACAAATAAATATTAGGTTTATTTATCATTATTAATTTGTTGATGGAAAATAAATTTAAACATGTTTGTAGTTTAATATCATAAATACTGATCTTATCAACATCATAAAATTAAAAAATCCCATTATGAATAAATAATCAAAAGTAAATTAAAAAATAGAAAAAATTAAAAAAAAAAATGTTTATTAACAAATTGTTATCTCAGTGTCATTTTTATTACTATAAAGATAAATAACAAATTATGAATAAATAAATAAGTTAATAAAATACAAAAATTAAGGCAATAAAAAAGTAAAAAATAAATAAAATACGAAGAGACACTAAGTTCTTTTCTAATTATTAATTTATTTATTTAAAATCAATCATTAATAGTCAAGTGTAAAAAGTAACATGACAAATACTGACCATTCATGTGAAAATCACAAAATCAAAGTAAATGAATAATAATAATAATAATAATAATAATAATAATAATAATAATAATAATAACAACAATAATAACAACAACAACAACGATAATGATGCTGATGATGATGTAGATAAATAAATAAATAAATAAAAATAGAATACTACAAATATTTTTTCTTATCTCTCTCTCTCTCTCGAAAATGATCACAGTAATTAAAAAGAAAAAAAGAAATAAAAACAAAACAACATAAAATGAAACGAAATTAAATTAAAATCAAATAAATACTAAACAACAAATAAATCAATAAACAAAATAGATAGATAGAGAGACAGATAGATAGATTGATAAATAGACAGATAGATAGATTGATAAATAGACAGATACATAAATATAAAAAAACCAATATACATACAGTGGACGTTAATTTACACGATTGTTAAACAAAATATTCGTCAAATACCCAACAGCTCTTTAAGTAAAATTTAAATTTTGTTTTAAAAAATACAATAAATAAAAAAAAAATATTTTTTTAAAAACGTCTTTAAGCACTTCATCATTTTATAAGTATCAGTCACATTTATTTTTCTACCTAAGCGAGTTTACCGTAGATATATAAATGCAGCCTGTTTTCGAGACTGTGCAACGATTGTACAGAATAGTTAACATGGCTTTTTTATATATTTTTTTTTTAACGTGGGGTTTTGTCATCGACGTGAACACTTTTATTTCGTTATGGGATGCCTGAGAGTCGAAGGGCTGCGTTCAAGTGTTTGTAGACTGCTTCAGGTATTCAGAATAAAACGGGCGGACGCGAAAGAAACATGGGGAGTTTTTGTAGCTCGGTGTCGGCGCATTGGCATGAAGAAAGAAGCGCAAATGTTTTATAAGAGACGTTTCAAGAGCTTCTGATCTGTGTGCAAGGTGTCAGAGAGAGAGGAGAGAGATGCAATAAGAGTGTATAATATGCATGCGAGGTGTCAGAAATGTAAAAGGATTCAGTTTTTGTATGTAGACGACAAAAGCCAGATTACGTTTGAAACACGCTTTTCAAAGCAGGATAACAGAGTATATATATGTATGTGTGTGTTTGAATGTGTCTGTCTGTCTACCTATCTATCTATCTATATATATCTATCTATTTATCTATCTATCTATCTATCTGTTTGTTATCTATCTATATATATATATATATATATCTATCTATCTTTTATATGTTTCTCTGTCTGTCTGTTTCTCCTATTTATTTCTATAAAATAAATTAAATTATAATCTCTATCTTTCTAAATAACTAAATTTACCTATCTTATGTATATATATATATATGTTTCTCTGCCTGTCTGTCTGTGAATTATCTGTATATAATATTCATCCATCTATAAAATGAAAAAAATTAAATTTTAATAGAGCCGGTGAATACTTGAATGTTTGACTAAATAACACAGTTTTGTAAATGTCATGAATTTTAAATTGTAATAATAATAATGGTAATAAAATAATAATTATACTAATATATAATATTCAACAATGATGATAATGGTGATGAAATAAAAAAAAATTTACTAAAAATGATTTAAATCTCTTAATGTTTTAATGGAATATCAGACGAAATATGAATTGACAAGACTTGAATGTTTATATAAATTCACTAACAGACTCCTACTACTATTGTTATTTTTTAAACTGTCACTGAATTTTAAATAATAATAATAATAGTAATAAATAATAATCAATAATACTGAATAATAATAATAATAATAATAATAATTATGAAGAAGATGATGATAATGATGATGATAATAAATATACAAAATTGTACTAAAAATAATTTAAATTACTTAATGTTTTAATGGAATATCGAAGTGAAATATGAATTGAGAACGTGCTCACTTAATAGTTCTTTATATAAATTATTACTATTATTATTTATTTATTTTTACTACTACTACTACTACTACTATTGTTATTATTTTACTAAAACTAAATATTAATAATAATTTTAATTAATAATAATAATAAAAAAGTAATAATCATAATAATAATAATAATAATAATAATAATAATAATAATAATAATAATAATAATAATAATAATAATAATAATAATACAGAAATACCGTTAAAAAGAAAGAGCAACTTTTTAAATTGTGTTTATATCATCAGGCACGGAGATTGTCCATTTCCGAGTTTTATTTCACGTTTCGTGATGTTTAGGTCGCGCATTTCAAGTAGTTCAACACATTTTTAATCAATTTCAAAAACAATTAGAAACAAAAAATAAAAAATAAAAAAAATATATATAATATAAAAAAAAAAAAAATAAAAATAATAATAATAATAAAAAAATAGATCTTTCTTTTTCTCGTTTTACCTCCAACCGAAACCCGATGACGCACCGGAGAACTGACACATGCGCGTTTGACGGTTATTAATGAAATAAAGAATGATCACCGCTTTGTTCGGCGACTGATTGGTCGAGACGTCCGTAATTGACAACATACCGTAGTGCGCCGAGAGCGCATGCGCTAACAACTAGCTGACAAGCATTTGATGGTAATCGGGTTTTGGAAAATCTGTTCAAGTAGGGAAACAGCCCTTATTTCGGCCTGCTTAGTGAAAGCGG
>CM022669.1:18736090-18788590 GCA_012295275.1 Chrysomallon squamiferum
TTAATAACCAGTGCACGTTATCAGTCTTTCCTCAAATTGAATATTCAAGTGGCTTCCGCATGCACGCCGTGTTTACATCGCATTAGGTCTGATTTGCATGCTGTTAGTTCACTCGCTGACGAGTCTGCCAACTAATGGGGTACATTTACCCGCGCTTTGCCCGGCGCAGCTCAGGCACAAAACGGCATCCGATGATGGCAGCGTGATTTCCGGTCTGCGGACTGTTGGAACTCTTACAAACGAAGGCTCGTTTGCACGCAACTTCCGGTTATTTCCTAGAAATTTTACTTTCCTGCCTTACTAATTTGGACTTGTTTGTTTGAAAGATAAAGAATACGCACGCCAGATAAGACGATCCGTTAATGAAAACGAGACTACACGAAGAGCGGTTTTCACAAAAACCCCCGCGCGCGCCGTTATAATTGTGCCATTGTGGCTTTCTAGCGAGGCACAAAACGATCGCTACCTCCGTGTGTATTGTCGCAAATAAAAGTCTTCATTACGAAGAAACCCAGCAGAGATTAAATGTTTCCGATCAGGAACCGCAACTGAGATGAGATGTATACATCGTTTACTGCCCCTGGCACTTCTCATTCATTGGCGAACAGAAGAAACTATTTTCGTATTACTTTATGTCGACTGTTTAATCAGCGCATAAGAAGCGAAATGCGATTCTCAGGAAATCCAATTTTACGGAAATTCTTTCTTTTTTTTTTTTTTTTTTTTTTTTTTTTTTGTCAAAGTTAATTTGTGTTCTTTTCTTTCTTCTTGTAATTATTTTGTGTTTTATTTATTTATTTATTTATTGTTTTTATTGCATAAGATATTATTTTCGAATTAAATTAATTCGCTGTTATAAAACCCCAAGACAAAAACAAACAAAAACAAAAAGTAAACCGACCATCTGGTTTTCATTCTCTCTCTCTCTCTCTCTCTCTCTCTCTCTCTCTCTCTCTCTCTCTCTCTCTCTCTCTCTCTCTCTCTCTCTCTCTCTCTCTCTCTCTCTCTCTCTCTCTCCACACACACACACAAACACACATACATATATATATATAAATAGATAGACCGATAGATTTAGCTATAGACATAGACGTAAGACTATAGACATAAATAAAATAAAATAAATTAATTAATTAATTAATTAAACTAAATAAAATAACTAAAAACACAGAGAAAAAATAAGTTTCTTTTTAGAAGCATTCTGTAATAATTACACACCATGACACCACAAATATTAGTTTCGTATTATCCAGCCTTACTGCAGGAGACAGGATTAAGCAAAGCTGTAATAATTAACTTCGTGTCGTTTCTTCTTACGGAAAGAACACAGATTACAGGTATTGCTTTCGAATTTTGCGATTTAGCCATTCGTATTAAGCTGAAAACCATGATCCTATTAGTTGCAAATGGCTGCAGGCTGCATACGTTAAACGCCAGTTCTGCACGTGATCACTGGCGCTAGATTATAGGCGTGCGCAGCGCCATCTCAGAGTTAACTCCCCGTCAATTTTGATGGCGACCGTTGTTGAAGATTACGGTTTAAGAGACTGCAATTATTGTCTTGTCAGATGATTTAGCTTTCCTAATTGGAAGTATGCATATAATTTGTTCTTATGTTGTAGAGGGCTCTAACAATACTAGTATACCGCTGAATTAAAATGCCTGATTCGATGTCATAAATACTTTGTTTTTGTTGTTGAGAATGTCTTTACGGTTACCAGATGTTTCATTACAGTGACGGTCCTTTGACAGTTTTTATGCTGGAATAGACAGTATCATAATGACTTTCTATTACAATTCTGTGGCAGAATTGGGAATGTTGTTGTAACGTAATATTAAAATAATACGATTTTAATCAAAAATGATTACATCTATATGATGTAGATGGCAACACTCCCCATTTAGAGGCATGTTGTAACGTTTTTAATCTGTGTTAATTGTGTGGGGTTGCTGTCTACGTGACACAGATGTTATGACTTTTGATTATGTCATTAAAGGAAGACGTGGAACCAAAATAGGTTTTAAGAAACAAACAAAACAAGTCCTACATGAAAATTTCCACCATAAAGATTCCTGTGTTGAGATTAAAAAAAAAAAAAACACCTGAAACTAATCGTATTTTTTCTTCTAATATTGGCCAATCAAATTTTTTTTCAGAAACAAAAGAAAGGTATTTATTTTTGATTATTACCTTACTAAGGCTGTATTTCTTACTATTGTTTTTTTTTTTTTTCTCTCTTTTTAAATTATTTCTAAAGATATTTTGTTTGTGTCTGATTTAGTATTTATCAATTTGAATCTATTTTGTTGATCAAATTGCCCTAAAGTGTTTTTATATTTATTTATAATGATTATATTCCTGTTGTTTTGTTTGTCTATTTTAAATATAAATTTTTATTTTAAGTAATAAATTTAAAAATAGTACATATTGAAAAAGTTTGGGTTTTTTTTTTTTGGTCGGTTTACATTAATTAAATGTTATTTTCATATTAATTAAATTCTATATTCATCATAATGTTATATTTGACATTTATATCTCAAGGTGCCTTTATTATTGTTATTTACTTTATCCTAAAGTTATTAGTTATTGGCTGTTTGTAGTTATAATGATTTTTTAATTTTTAATTTGTTTTTTTCTATTTGCTATTTATTTTTGTATTTTTCTTATTTGTTTTATAATTTTTATTTTATTTTATTTTTTTTTTTTTTATATTCATTTTTCTATATCAGACTCACGTCGCTTTTATATTCATTATTCGCTGAAGTCATTTTTCTATATTTGTCTATCGTTGTATATATTACCTGGAGATTATACTCTCAAGGTTTTATCTCGCAGACACGATCGTATCACAAGAAATGCAAATGATATTTAATTCCACAGGCTGGAGCTAATTGTGCTGACAACGTTGACAGGAGGCTTTTGCCGACGTCTTCAGCCGGGGATCACGGTCACAAAAGTCCACGAAGACGTCGTGTAAGAAGATCGCTGCTTCGATACTGGCCTCGTCTGCAGAGTGGACGCGGTTGCGCGCAGACGTCAGACAGGTGAAGATATACGAGTTGGATTTGCGCGAGATTAACTCAGTTTTGTGCGCGAGGATTTGCCCACAAAAGAACACTAAAGTTTTGTAGATGGCTATCTAAATTGCACGTCGCGGAGGAACGCCGGCAGGGAAGAGATATACACGCCTACGTTTATTTCACTGACTCGGAGAGATCTCGCTGAAAAGAGACTAATTAAGGCCGGATTTCTGTCGTCTGGTGGATGAGTTTAGTGTACGTCAAGAATGCGAGCGAAAGAAAATATTTTTGTTGTTGTTGTTGTTTCTTGTTTGTTTGTTTTAGGATTTAGCGTATCTTTTTGCCTCTGGCAGAATTTACTAAGTCAAAACTGAATTAAAACAGTTGTCTTGTTTTGTTTTGTTTTGTTTTGTTTGTGTTTCAATTTATTTTGTTTTGCCGAGTTGCTCTCTTAATCCCTGGAAAAAAATACATTGAAATATTGTTTAAATAAAATCAGTTTGTTAGATCTGTTCCACAACGCTGAAGATTGACTTTTGGAAAAAAAGATCTCTAATGAATTTTATTTTAAAACTGCAACAAACACAGGCAGGATGAGTATTCTTATACTTAGATATTTCACTTTTTCTGAAAACTAGAATAAAAAAATACCTATCACGTTAGACTGCAAAATAGAAGGGAAAATAAAAAGAAACTGAAAACTAGAATTTTTTTTTTTTTGTACTGACAAATCTTTAACATTCCCAACACTAGTAACATCGGAATTATTATTACCATCATCATCATCATTATAATCATCATCATATCATCATATCATCATCATTATCTATATATTCATCATCATCATAGTCATAATCATCATAATAAATATCACCGTATTTGTTATCACAACAACTGTCATTATCAAGAAATTGCTATCGCCACGTGAAATAACTGGCAGCTGTGATGTAAAATATCTTGACCAGCGGTCATCAGTGTCATTATCAGGCGTCATTAGACTGGACAAAAACATTCTGAGCCGCTTTCTGGTTAAAGAATTCTTGTGTCACATGGCAAAGTGAACCAGACAAAAATAAAGTATTCATTTACTAGGTTCAGTCCTTAAGTCATTTACTTCTGAACCTAAAACAGACTGAATCATCAAAGAGTTCGTTTTCAGCCAAACTGATCTAAAATTTCATCACTGAAAGATCGATGCTGAAAATAGCTCTGACAATGTATCTGTGTACACAGAATGGTGTTGTGTATATAAACATTTTGTATGAAATCAGTTTATATAGCAAAAAGAAATTTTATTCATTTATTCTTACATGATATGTATGCCTATTATTATTATTATTATTATTATTATTATTATTATTATTATTATTATTATTATTATTATTATTATTATTATTATTATTATTGTTGTTGTTGTTTTTATTTCAACTCCAAAATTTTATAGACAAATCGATCACAAGTCCTACCAACCAAAAACAGAATTTAAAAAAAAAAAAATGGCCACGTTTTAAAACGAAGAAGCAACATCTCCTACGTTCACGCGAGCGCGCTACCTAGACTGTAATTATCATCAGAGAAAATGGAAATCGTCCAAATTTCATCAACGGGCGAATATAACTTCGCGTCCAAACATTTGCAAAGACGAAAAAACAATTACTTTACCGGTTTGCGTCTTTGCGTTCGATTCTTCGCTTCTAATGGGCATCTTGGATTCTTAAAACAATTTACGGCTTTCAATGATAACAATTTCTCGCCCAGATCTTCCAATCAAACAATTTGGCCACGGCGTTTTGCCATGATACGATTTACCTAAGGACGAGATCTCTCTCAAAACAAATTGTGCACGAGTCCTGTTGCAGTTTGCCGAATCGAGACGAATAGACGCAAATGAGATCGGGTTTGATTTCTTTGACAAAAGAGCTCCTCGAAAAGGGACGATAATCTCCTTGTGAGAGATCAATTGTCAATCGCGTGGAGCAATTAGAAATATGATGAGCTTTTCGGTTGTAATTTTGATTGAAGAGATCGACAGCGGGTCCGGGAATCAATGAGAACACGAAATGCGCCATTAGTTTCTGCGTCCTGACCATCATGTAGTGTCATTGTGAAATCACACGACTATACAGACTGATTCGCACAGTTTTACTCAAGCATGTTTCAGTAATGAACACAAAATAATGGCAATAAGTAAATTCAGAAATAATAATCTGATAAATAAAATGAAACATGCAAAGCAATGATACAGAACACAATAACAACAATAACAGTGAAAACAGAAACAGCAGTGCCATTAGTAAACAAAAAAAAAAAAAAAAAGCAACAACAGCAATAATAAGAAAAAGACGACGGCATCACCGACATTACTGTAAATAACAGCAACAACAATAATAATAAGAACAACAACAAGAAGAAAAAAGAAAACTAAGAAGTAGCTCAATCAAAAACAACAACAATACCTAAAACAAATGGATCGAATGACAAACACAAAAATGCCTGCAGAATATTGCATGCAGTAAAAATGTTTAAACTTTAACAAGATTAAAAATACTACTGCCACCTCTACTACTACTGCTGCTACTATTACTACTACTACTACTATTACTACTACTATTATTACTACTGTTAATAATAAAAATAGGAACTTCCCTATTTGTATTTTGTATATCATCAACAATAATTTATCCATTTATATATTTACTTGTCCTTGCTTAATTATTTCTTATTTGTATTATTTTACTTTTTACAAACTTTTGAAATAATAACTAAAAACTTTTTCTGTCTCTGCAGCTGAAATTCAGTCATGAAAATAATCACCGTTCAGATGTCTAATTGTGCGTATGTCTGATCATCAGTCTCTCGCTCCCACACGCTTTTCTCACTAATCTTGAAATTGCATTTAATTTTAGTTACAATGAACCAACACGTCAAAGAGGGGAAAAAAATAAATAAAACGTCAAAAGATGTAAACTGTTTTTGCCGTTGACATACGAAATCACAAAACCATGATGAAAAGAAAGAAAGAACAAATTTTCTGGAAGGCCGCTAATGGTTTCTGATTCTTGTGTGTATAATCAACAGTTCTTTAGAAAAATCTACATTTTTTTTTTTTTTTTTTGGCAGCTGCCTGGCATCCATAGAAATCAAACAAACAAAACAAAATTTCTACGACTGACTTCGCATCGTGATGGGTCTGTGAAAAAAAATAAAAAAAATAAAACGGCCTCAGTTTTTGTTTTCTTTCTCTCCTAACACCCAAAGGAGAGAATATTGACATTAGCCAAAACGGGTGACTAATCATGTATTAAGCTGTTAAAACGAAATCGCCAGTTTCGTCAGATTTCATGGCAACCTTAGCAGATAATGATCAGATTGTCAAATACGAAACAAAGGCCGAAATCTGTGTTTGCTATATTGTATTATTCTCCAATGTAAACAGTGACAGGAGTTTTCTTTCATTGGTAACAATTTTCCTAATCACATATGACTGAGGGTAATTTCCGTGGTGGAGTTCCTTCCATGCTTCGCCATAGGTGGTCGTTCTGAAGCATCCACTCTGCAAGGACAGTCAGCGACTGGACGTAGGCACGCGCTTTGTGGGTCCGTGGCGTGAGAAAGAAGGGTGCATGCGGATAAACACATGGTCACCAGTTGGCACCTGCTTCTGTAGTTAATTGATGTTGAAATTTGTACCAATTGGCGTGTCATTTGTCTAAGGGAGTTCTTTACAAACGTCGACTCGAAATATGTCCCGCAATACTTGGAGACAAATGTTTATCCCGTAACAATGGAGACGTGCCGTGAATGGATTTGTCTAAACGTCCAACCAGTGAAAATAGCGAAATACACTCGCTGTAGTGTGAATGTTGTTAAACACAAAATGAAAATAAAATTAGTAAAATATTTAGGGAAAAAGAGATAGTTCATAGAAAAAATGAATGATATGTGGTGGGTGTATATGTAGTTTTATATGTATGTATATGTGCATATATGTATATATGTATGTATGTACGTACGTACGTCCGTATGTATGTATGTATTTATGTATGTATGTATATATGTGTACGTTTATGTACGTATGTTTTCTTACAAATAATATAAAGACAAGGTAGAAAAAATAGCAATTATTAAAATGTTTCAATATATTTCGATATGATTAGAACTCGGATCGTTTTACAAGTCAGAAGAATGGCGTTCCATTCTTGTATCGAGAAGTGAGAATTATTAAGAAATATAATATAAACATACGCTATTTAAAAAAAAAAAAAAAATTCTGTAAAATGGCCTCCCATTCTTGTACCTAGAAGAAGTAGGAATTATTAAGAAATATAAATACGATCATACATTATTTTAAAAACCAGATCTTACTGCAACACGGAACATTCTTCTATCTAAAAGAAATTAGAATTATTAAAATGTATACGCATTAGGTTAAGTTATTTTAAAAACTACATATTTCTCCACCACAGAAAAATGGCGCAACATCCTTGTAACCTGAAGAAGTAAGAATTATTAAGAAATATAAATATGATCATACATTTAATTAGAAAACAAGATTAAAACAAAGGAATGAAAGAAATTTACGAAAAAGAAATACAAAAAAAGAAAAAAAAGACGAAAGAAATAATTTAACAAAGGCAAGAAAGAAGGACAAAAAAATAATGAAAGAAAGGAAATTTAAAAAAAATATATTAGAAAACATTATATCTAGTTTAAATGATATAGTATAAGTTTTGAACTAATATTATGGTAGGGTTAGGTTAACTTTGGGTGTGGAAAACAGAGGGAAAAAGAAAGTAATCGAAAGCGTTGACCTGTTAAAATAACCACCAGAAATAAATGTAGGGTGTCGTAGCTATGACCACGTAACAGCAAAAATAGTTTTTAGAGCATTTCTCCATGTTTGGACTTCATAATTATTGAAAACAAATGTCTAAAGAATTCTTATTCAACATTTTCTTTGTAACAGTAACAAAACAAACCCCCTAAATATTGATCCTAACCTTTTCAGTACCACTGTTTGGTTTTTTAACATTACCAGGTATCTAAACATTAACCCTAATTCTTTTGAATACCGTTTTAAATTTACAAGATATCTAAATTTTGACCCTAATTCTTTTGAATACCATTTTAAATTTACAAGATATCTAAATTTTAACCCTAATTCTTTTGAATACCGTTTTAAATTTACAAGATATCTAAATTTTAACCCTAACTCTTTTGAAGATAATTTTTCTTAATATTACCAGATATCTAAATATTCACCTCAACTCATATGAGCACCATTTGTTTTAATATTATCAGAAATCTAAACATTAATATCAACTCTTATGAACACCATTTTTTAAATTTAATTTACCAGACATCTGAACATTAAGCGCAAAGCTTTTGAACACCATTTGTTTTAATATTACCAGATATCTAAATTTTAACTTCAACTCATATGAACACCATTTTTTTTAAAATTTTAATTTAGGAAAAAAAAAAAATATAAAAAAAATAATAATTTACCAGATATCTGAACATTAAGTGCGAAGCTTTTGAACATCATTTGTTTTAATATTACCAGACATCTAAACATTTAACTTCAACTCATATGAACACGATTTTTATTTCTGGAGATTGTGAAAACGGAAGACTGGACGGACGTCTGGTCAGACTCGCCACCTCGCGCGCAGCGTGAAGAGATTGCTGTATCTATTTCTGTTACGACCACGCATTGTCGCCGTCATCAGATGACGCCGTGCGCGTGCTGTGTGCTCACAGAACGTTTGCACACTTCAGAATGTGAAAGCGAAATAAGCGATTGTGAGTCCCATCGAGTTCCCAACTCGCCATTAAGTGTCCACTGTGCTCGGACGCCCCCGTCAAAGACGTTGCCAACCCCCGTGTCATCGCAACAAAAGTGTCATGGTGCCATGATGGGTGGTCAGGTTTGACGGCATTTTTGTCTTGAGCAGATTTCAAGAGACTTTCGACATTTGTTGTCGAATTTCCATTATTGACCATACAATGTGCTTAAACCTTTTAATTAACTTTGGTAATTCATCTTAGTTTTTTTTTTTTTTTTTTTTCTTTTTTTTTCACTTGAAAATAATCGTAGAGGAAAAGAAAGAGAAAAAGGAAAAAAAAAAAAGAAAAGAAAAGAAAGAGGTGTTATATGAATAGACAGATGGATAGAAATGCAATATTGAAATAGGCCTTCTGCGGGTTTTGGATAAATATTAAGATTGGTTTTGACGTAACGTAGACTTCTTCTTGCAATTGAAGATTTCCTGTTGATTCGACTTCTGTGAAAGTTAGAATCTGTTTCCACGGCTGCACGCACAAATTACTGTGGTAGGGAAATTTCCGCTGGTGATTGTCCTCCTTGTTTTCAGTTCACCTCATTAGTTTGTTTTCTGGCAACGACATTCGGTGAACTTTGTTTTTTTATTAAGGATATATATATATATATTTAGTTTTAGAGTTCCAGTTTACGAAACGAAATAAAACTAAAATGTCTTTCACAATGAAAACTTTATTTTTAACCTCTTTATCGGGACTCGATCCCAGCTGCAAGAGATCAAAGCAGTAAAGATATATTCAGCGACAGTTACGTAATAATAACATTACCCAACACAGGTGAAAATTAATTATAACAACAAAAGAAAAGTATCTTAATCCTGTTAATAATCTGTGTATTAAATAATATTAATCAGTATCTCTAGTACATAATATAATAGGTGGTTCCAGAACAGGTTAATCCTTGGTTATTGAGACTTGATTAAAATGTGCCACACTTGATGCCAAAATAATTACAAACGAAATTAATTCTGTGGAATCAGATTGAGTTCGTATAAGAGTTTGCCTGTGAGTATCAAATTTACTGGTATCAGCTGTGTGTTGTGTGGGGCCACAAAGCAAGACAAATGACATATAAGCTGAGATAAGTAGTGATTAAACGGACGGAAGGATAATGACAACGGGGTTTAATTCAGCGAAGTAATAGAAGCAGAGATTGTTTGTTTTGTCATACAGAGTGGGATTTGAAAATCAGCCACGATATTTGAAACCGCGGTCAGGCCACTTGAGTGTAGGTTTACAAGAGGGTTTATTAGGTATAAGTAGGTTTATTATTATTATTATTATTATTATTATTATTATTATTATTATTATTATTATTATTATTATTATTCACTATCTGATTTAAAAAAAAAAAAAGTAAAAATTCAGTTTTCTCACACTACGTTTTTTCGGCAGCTGTTTTCGTTTCCTCGCGTGGGGCTATTCGATCGTCCCACGTTGACTGAGATCCGGAGAGAACCGAACGCGAGCAGAAGGGAGCCGTGTTAATAGCCCTGTAATGTACAGCTATCAGCGACAGTGCGCCGCAGTATCACTCCGACTGTCAAGCGAACGACAGCCCGAGAGAGAGAGGTCTCCCGGAAAGCAGTAATTAAAGAATTTAAAACTATTCTTTAACAGCGCAAATGTGATTGTTATGAGAATTGAATTCGCCAAACAGATTTTTGAAATTTGATGTTAGTTTAAGGTGATGGGTTATTGTTTCGTTAAAAAAAAAAAATAATAAGAAAAAAATAATAATAAGAAAAAGTAAAAAAGAAAATGAGGGAAAGATTATGTTTATCGATTTGTTATTTTAAAGTAAATAATATTAAGGAGGATGGAACAAAATGTTTTAAAAGATACATAATAATGATGATGATGATGATGATGATGATAATAATAATAATAATAATAATTTTTTTCTTTCCATTAACTTTATTTATGTATTTAATATTTAAATAATAATAATAATAATAATTTCCTTTCGTTACTTTCTTTTTTCTATTTATATTCATTCTTTCTGATTTAAAAAAAAAAAAAAAAAATTATTTTCTTTCTTTCATTTTTATTAAACTTCGGTTAAGACAAAAATAAAGAAGAAATAGTAAGAAGTAATGTGAAATTAATATACACTGACATTTACTCTATAAAAGTTTCTTAAGACTCACCAGTATTATTACTACTACTACTACTACTACTACTAGCACTACCACTATTTTAGTAGCTATGATAAAACTTATTTATTTATTTATTTATTTATATTTATTTATTTTTTTCCAGTCTACCAATCATTTGCCTCAATGCTCGGAACGGGATGTTCCAGATGCACGTTAAAACCGTACCACCATTCTCTACGCCCCAGCAACGCCGTGACCACAACTTTCACCCATTTATGGGTCAACTACCGATCACCGCCTATGAGTTTATGTTGCTATTTTCACAAATAAAACGTGTTAAGCTCTAACACGATCTTTCGACGGCTCCCATTGTTGCCAATTCACACGTCTTCAGACCTACGTCATTAGCTTAGAACGCGGACGAGGTGCCCCGCGGTTCTGCAAATTGGACAGCGTTGGACAGCAGTAAGAGAAAAACTTCTTACAAAGATTTTCGCCAGTTTTTCCTAATTATCACATAACAGAACGATTTTCTCATTAACGCCGCGTCGCCCTGGGGTGTGGGAAAGAGAGAAAAAATCCACGTTTCGTTTTTTTTTTTTTTTGGTCTGTTGTGTTACATCGTAACAGACATATTAGAGCTTATCTGGAGTAGACTTTTTTTTCGCATCGCGTCTTTGTTTGATTCGGGTGCAGCCGGGTTCGAATCCATGCAGGAATTTTTTCCTCACAATATCGAAGCGGGAAGGTTATAGTTCAAGATTAATTCGTTAGTAATTTCATGTTTTGGAGTTTGATACTGAGAGCACCTTGGTTCGAATCCTCGCCGAGCATTCTTGCAAATTACTGCCAGTAACTGTCATCGTATACGTGCCAACAGGAATTCCCGTTCAGATAACATTCTGACAGATAACATGTATAATCAGAGTTTAAATATCGATAAATTATTGATATCTATATCAATAATCATGCAAACGGAACTGAAATCACAGTAATACATTTTTGTCAAAATTAAAGCTGAAAGAATATAAATACAAAGTTAATATGATCTGAAATTGATATGTCGATATGTTGGTGTTGTTCAGAGATATTTTAGCAATACGACAAACAGAAAATTAATATGAATATCATTTAAGTTAATCATTCACTAATGTATTCAGAATAGTATTCATTCACTTTGATCTAATTTATTATTAAAGTAACTATGATAAGTCATAATTAATGGTATTGACAACAACAACAACAACAACAACAACAACAACAACAACAACAACAACAACAACAATAATAATACTAATACTACTACTACTAATAATAATAATAATAACAATTATTTATAAACAATAAAAATAGAAAGAGCAACAAAACCAAAACGAACAACTCAGATATTCGGTGATCAAATCGTAAAAAAACAAGCGTAGACCGAAATCTTAGTCACAATTTATCAAAAACCACAAACAAATGAAAACTATTAAAACATATAACTATATCAGCTATTAGTAGAAATAACTATCTATAATATGCCAATTATTATTACGTAATGCTGTAATATTATATATATATATATATCTTGATACAACTGGAAACAATTTTTCATGTTTATTTTACTATATTTAACTCTTTTATATTATTGTTTATTAAAATTATTTATTTCATTTATTTTTACACGTTTATATTATTAAAACATAATTAAAAGCATTATTAAGTTTGTCAGATACGAATTTCACACAGCAAAGATGGCGCATGTAAAAGAAAGAAAGAGAGAAACATTTCGACCGACAGATGGTCGCCTTTTCTTATTGACACGAAGATGAAAGACGTTTCGTGAATACACGACACGACAGTCGTATTCCACGAGGTAAAAACTGTCTTGGAATAAATTTGATTTTAAATTATGGAAACAAAATGAACTGAAAAGAGTGGTGTTAGTATTGCACAGGTGCACTTATAATTCGAAATCAATATAAAAGTACATATTGTAGAGTAGAATAATGTTAAAAAATTGTATTAATACACAGCAAAATATACACGCGCACAAACGCAAACACTTACATACATACATATAATCAGCAAAAACAAACAACAACAACAACAACAACAATAACAATGTTGATGATAATGTCATTGTTAATAATCACTGTGACGAAAAAATTAAAAGATAAAAATGTGATGAAACATTCACTTTCGTTTTTGATGTTTTTGCAAGAAAAAGAGAAAGAGTTAGATAAATTATAATGCAGAGACACAAAGAGAGAGAGAGAGAGAGAGAGAGAGAGAGAGAGAGAGAGAGAGAGAGAGAGAGAGAGAGAGAGAGAGAGAGAGAGAGAGAGAGAGAGAGAGAGAGAGAGAGAGAGAGAGAGAGAGAGAGAGAGAGAGAGAGGGGGGAGGGAGGAGAGAGAGAGAGAGAGAGAGAGAGAGAGAGAGAGAGAGAGAGAGAGAGAGAGAGAGAGAGAGAGAGAGAGAGAGAGAGAGAGAGAGAGAGAGAGAGAGAGAGAGAGAGAGAGAGAGAGAGAGAGAGAGAGAGAGAGAGAGAGAGAGATGTACGAGAGAACTGGAAGTCTGTTCAGGAAATATTTTCCAGTTCCTGTTAAGAACTCAGACTAATTTCAGTAATGGCTGCAAGCATACCTGGAGGTCATACTTCCGGTTTAGACTGTTTCCCAAGCCGGCGATTAGTCGCCAAGTCAGACGGCCAAAAGATCACAAATGATTATTTCCTGAAAGTTAAATCATGCAACGATAGTTGGACCATGTCCTAAACTTCTAATTAGTAATTACTTGCTTTATAAGCACAGATAATCAATACCGTGTTTAGAATAAGTATGGGTTGTGAGGACATCATCATTTTGTTAGAAGCGATGCCCGCTGTCACGAAGTCAATTATAGATCTTCTTTTCAGAAGAGCGCCGCTGAAGTGTTTCCTATCAACGTTTTAATTATCTCCCTTGATCTCTTGTTTCTTAACAATGGGGCTCGCTTTGTGCTACAGTATTATGTTATGGCGCATGAAAACAAAAATAAGTTACTTTACACACAGCGACATCTGTATCCATTAATTATGTTTGATTTTCGTCTCCAAATACTTTTAGATATTATTATTATTATTGTTGTAGTTGTTGTTGTTGTTGTTGTTTGCTGTTGTTGTATAATTTATTTGTGTTTGTGTCAAGATAATATCTTAGTGTACGTAAGTCTGTAATACCGACTTTTGCCGAGAATAAAAAGTGACGTCAGAACGGTTTATAAACCCTATCCTACTTCCTTTACAAACGATTTTCATATCAGTATTTTATGTGAAGAGCATAAATAATAAATGTCTAATAAAAATATTCTTCTTTCTTCTTCTTCTTCTTTTTTTTTTTTTCAACTTCTAAAGCTGATTTTTTACTGATATTTATTCAGCACACGAATATACTATTTCTTCTTAAGTATAATCAGAAATATTTTCGAGTAAAATGTCTTTATGAACAAAGTAATTTAGCAAGCTTTATCTATCTTTAATCAATAAATAAATACGTTCTTCTTCTTCTTCTTCCTCTTCTTCTTCTTCTTCTTCTTCTTCTTCTTCTTCTTATTATTATTATTATTATTATTATTATTATTATTATTGTTGTTGTTGTTGTTGATCTTGTTATTGCTGGTTCAATAAGAATAATAATTAGTGGTGGTTCAATGATAACGGTAATAATCGAGTATTAATGAGGATAAAATAAGAAAACAAATAATTGGATAAACACAAAAAGCGACAAAGAAGAGAAAACGGAAATAACGGAAAGCACAGCAAGAAAACAAAAACTGACGTAAAAACAAATACGCTGTTTAACTTAATAACAGCATTCAAACACGACGTCATCAATAACTGGCAAACACGGCATAACTTCATTTCAACAGACTATTTTTTTTTTTCCTTCTTTCTTTCTTTTTCTCTCTCCCCCCCATCCCAGCCCATTCCCTCAATTTGCTTCTGTCTCAGCTTAATGACGAACGCGGGAAAACCGAAAACTAACGTCGAGTCAATTTGGCGCCAAAATGCTCGTGAGGGACGCTCTTGAAATATTAACCGATGTTAACCAAATTACTCCGTTCTGTTTATTAAGTTTTTCCACCTTCGGATCCCCATTAATTATAGTTTCCGGGCGACGTCGCACCTTCAACGGTCTTTAAATTAGTTAGACCGATTTATAAACTGTTTAGGAATCACAGAGGGGATACACTTTACCGTGATCGATGCAAGCCTGTCACGGCCGGCACCTCGGCGAAGATCGGAAGAAATGAAATCTAATTCCTTCTCTGGCGTCTGCGTGAAACTCAGGCGCAAACAATGCCAAATATGTAGAACAAGCATGGGTCGCAGTTGGTAAATAACCCGGTTTGGGACGCCGAGGCCAAGAGTCAAAACGATTTGGCTCCGCGCGATGATGGCGAACGCCTCCACGGAGGCGGCGTCGTGGCTCTTCGGAATCTCTCGGGATTCGCCGTGATGTACGTTCGGCAAAGAAAATCTCGGCAGCTAGCGAACCTAACCTTTCGTAAGACACGTTTTTTTTGCCGGTGATGAAGATGTGGGTGTGTGTGTTGTGATGTTTCTTTAATGGGAGAGTGTGTGACGTCTGCAAATGAGGAAAAGAAAGAAGTATTATGATAATATGAATAAACTGAGTAATTCAAAACAAAAAAATATAACTCAATGAAAGAATAAATAAATAAATAATTAAATAAGATTTTATAATAAAATGTATAATAAAATAATAATTAAAAAAAGACCATTAGACAAATTGTTTTATTATTCCTATCTCATAACTGTTTTTCTATTTTATATATTTCTTAGTATCTTTATGTATTTATTGATTATCCTGAATATAATTCTACTACAGTACTACAAGTCATTACCTATTTATTTATTTATTTATTTGCTCACTTTTTATTCATTTTAACTGTACAAGAATATCGAATGTTAATTTATTTATTATCCTCTGTCGGTCAGTTTGCTTTTCTTCATTCTGAAGGCGACAATACAGCAGACTGTCAGATTTTCTTTTTGTTTTCTTTTTTCTTTCTCTCTATCTGTTTATATTTCTCTTTCTTTGCTTCAGAATAGGATGGTTAGATGAATCAGTCACACACGCACAGTTTTTAGTAAACAAACAAATAAGATATAAAACGTGAATAAATTTAAATAAAATAAAATAAAATGAACAGACAGACAAACAAATAAACAAACCAAATGTATGAATGAATGAATAAGTAAATAAATAAACAGGATATAATATAAATCATAGAAAGATAGAATGACAGACAGATAACAAATAAACAAACCAAACGTATGAATGAATGAATAAGTAAATAAATAAATAAATAAATAAACAGGATATAGTAAAAATCACAGAAAGAGAGACTGACAGACAGATAACAAATATATATATATATATATATATATATATATATATATACAGACAAACAAACAAACAAACAAACAAAAAATTCAGCAAACCTAGTTTATTAATGCCATAAACTCAATTAAAACATATTAAATTACAAAAATAACAAAAGGTTTCACAAAAATGTGTATTTACTTAATCTCGTCTGATTACAATTTCTCTGTTTATTCGTCAACGAAGACGTGCCTAATTCGTCATAAGTATCTAACTTGTAGCTAACGAGACAGACATCCCACATTATTCTATTTACTCGCTTCATCTAACCCTTTCTGACTTTTTTTTGTGGATCCTTAAACCAATACCTTTCTGAAGAGGCCGAAAGACACGCGCCCGCCTCGGGACAAGTTTCAAAATGAAGTCTAAACGGCGGCCATTTTGAGCTCATCAAATCTGCTTTGCGCGTGCCTTGTAATTCGCGGCAAATCACACGTGAAATTGATGTTGTTCCAAAACGTGCCGTTCCCCGCCACGGGGACTAATCAACACGTAACAGCATAATGAGGTTAAGAGACTTATGAAAAGGATAAAGCCGAAACGGTGAACGAGTAATTCTTTCCCCTCGTACGTTTTGTGTTATAGAGAGCGGTGTGCCTGGCCGAGAGAGCGATGCCCGGGCAAGGAGAATTCGAGTTTAATTGGGGAAGCTATCGCTGCGGTCGCTTATTAATGTCTCCAGACAAAAGTGACAAGAGGAGGATTCAAAAATAAAGAGAAACAGTATTAAAAATACGTGGGGAAATAACGACAGTGGGAGGGGTCAGAAGATATACCAGTCAAGCAAGCAGATTGAAGTAATCATGTATATATGTTAATAAATGATGGTGGTATTAGGAGTTGTAGCAGTAGTAGTTGTTGTTGTTGTTGTTGTTGTAGGGAAAACAGGAATGCCATTAGCTGTAGTAATAGCAGTAAAATGTTCCAGAAATGACAGTAGTACTGGTGGATGTTATTATAGGGAAAACAGCATTGGAGAGATAGAACTGGTAGAAGTAGTAGCAATAGTATTAACAACAACAAAAATAAGAACGAAAGAAAAAGCAATCATACCAAAAGTAAACTTTTTACTAGCACATGCACATCACTAGGTGCTTAAAAAAATTAATGTATTTCCTATAAATATTTCTTTTTTTAAATCTTAGACTTTATTTCTTTCTTTGGATGCGTTTTTTTAATATCTAGTGTATCTTTATGTGTGTATCACACTCAAATATTCTTTTCTGTCTGTTATCTAGGCTCAAGTATATTTATATATTCATTTTAGTTTAAAATTCCCCCAGTTTTTTGTTATGTTTTTTATAACATCGTTGATGAAGATACAATTTATTAGTGCACCCAGCTATAAATGAAATGTATTTTACGAGAGAAAAAAAGAAGAGTGAAGATTTTCAGATCGACAGAAAACTGTTTAAAAAAATAAAAAAAGGAATAAAAAATTATTTTCGAGGAGCAACGGTTTTCCGTCCTCAATGAAACACAGCACATGGCACATCTTCAATATTGCTTGGAACAAATCGATAAATATTCATAACGTCCTTTCAACACTTTCATCTTGCTTGTCGCTGGTTATAGGATGTCTTCGGTGTATATTGTGACAGGAAACGTCTATTTCTTCAAACATTTTCACCAGCTAGCATTCTGAACCCAGAAACATATTTCAATTAGTGTGTGTTTAACAGTTAGACCCTTTGATTAAAGCTCAAGATGACAGCACTGCAGCAGAAGGGGGCGCTTGACGGAAGTCGTCTGAATGACGGGGAGCAGACGATAATTGGAGAAACGATCGTCTGGTGAAAACACGTTCTGTCCAACAAGCGGGTGAGAGCAACTCTACCAACAACAACGACCGTACAGAGAAAGGCCGCGCTGCTCGAGATGACTATGTTTTTCTTTATTGGTTTAATTAGCGTATTGGACATGTCACAGGGTCTTGTACTGGAGGGCTGCTTCGGACTGTGTTTAATGGTGTTCGAGGGTCTGTTTTTAACATCCACAAGCCTTCCAAGATGACAGGCTGACAGTTCCTCTTGGCTGGCTATTCACGGAGTGTGACGACAGCGGGTCCTGTGGTAAGTACAACAAGGAAACGCTTCCGAACGGACCAGCCCTCAGAGTGCACCCTCGACAGTCGAAATGTTAAACCTCGCTGAGCTGGCTGGCGTCTCGGCAGGATGGAGGACTTCTTCACCAATTGTTACAAGTTCAACACAGACGTCTCCCCTTTGTCCCCCCTCGCTTCACAGATTCTCCGACAATTGTTGTTAATTCAACAAGGACTTTTTTCTCTCTCTCTTCACAACTCGTACTGGATGTGACGTTCTTGTGTCTAGCGTTTCCATTATTACGTCAAGTTTTTAAATAACTGGAAAGTCTTTTATATATTTCTAAAGGCGACTCTTTTGGTGTTTAATCTTTACATGACACCCTGCAATTATCCGTTAATAAATATGTTGGTTTTTTGTTTTGTTTTTTCTGTCATTGTAGGTTAATGTTTCTTGTTTTCTTGTTGTTTAAAATACAGACTAATCTGTAATTACAGTCGGTTGATTTTCTTGTTTTATTTTATTTTTCATGTTATCCAGAGGAAAAACGTTTATTGTTAAATACATTTGTATGTTCTTTTGTAACCAGATACTGAATAACAATATTTTATTGATTGATTATCTATACAGGAACGCAAACAAAATTAAATCACTGTTAAAAATATACTTAATAAAGCAAAGAATTTAAGGAAAGAAAATTTAAGATTAAATATATATATATATAAAACTTAAATTTTCTTTCCTTAATATATATATATATAAGTGACTTGTGTTTCAGAATTGAGCTATGTTCTCTGGGACAACTTGAATTAAAATCCCCTGAATTCGTGGAATTTATAATTATTTCAACTAAATTAAGTAACAGATTAAGCAGATGAACAGTTATGTATGCGAGAGCCATTACAATCCTTTTTAACTTCATTTTCGCCATTACTGCATGCAAATAGACATTTCGACAAGAAAATGAACCTGAAGCAGCAAGTAAAATTATCTCTTTATTAAACCGTCTAATCTGAATTTCGTCAGGAAATATTTGGCGAAAAGAAATCAGTTTATCTTCAGGTCGGTTCAGCGTTGAGTGAATTGTCTACAGAATGTTTCATCGTTTGCGTACGACTCACGCGAACATGGCTCAAACACGGCTGAGAGAGAACATGTTTGACCTGCGGAACCTTTTTCCGATGAAGAGCGGTCTTTCATGTCCCAAAGATCAATGATTATTTTCCAATCGCAATTGACATTACGGCTGCAAGCATTCTGGCAATTTGCTCCAAAAATCAAATTTTAAAAAAAAAAAAAAAAAAAAAAAAAAAAAAAACTAGAAGAAAATCCAAGATTTCGTTGATCTATGGACATCCATCCATACGCGCTCGTTTCCTGTTAGAAAAATTTGCCGTGTTTAGAAACTGATGTTCCTTGTGTCTATGCAGATTCAATCAGCAGCCTCGCAGAAAATTCCTCGTTATCTTAAACAATGCGCGCTCAGCGGATTACCAAAGTGCAACGAGAAACAATTCCATCAATTGTGAAGTTTTCGACATTTTGTTGTCCGCAAAGAAAACACTATTTACTGCTCATGCATAATTCACGAGGATCCTTGCTGAGAGAGAACATGGAAACACCGGCGTGTGCAGAAGACGTCACGCGATTCCAGAGCAAGAAGGGACAACGAATGTATCACTGGAAAAACACGCGGAAGAAATTTATTTATGAAAGCGGCGTTCGGGGAAAATGTTATGGTAATGAAAAAGTGATTGAGAGAGATCGGGAGTGAGCGAGTATGTTTGATGGGTGTATTGTTAAAAAACAAACACAGGAGTTCCCCGTGATAGCCGTTTGTTTGTTGACTGCTAAATGTTATGAAAATAAACATTTTTGAGTTGTCGTCTTTTTCTGTTTGTGAGAATTTATCACGTGTAAATAAAATATTAAAATAAAAAATAAAAATAAATGAAATAAAAATTTAAAGAAAGAAAGAAATAAAGAAGAAATGGAAACAAAATATTAAATAAATAAATAAATAAATAAATAATAGTAACATCTAAAATAATAATAATAATAATAATAATAATAATAATAATAATAATAATAATAATAAACAATTCTTATTAAAGTAACAAAACTCATATCAGTTAAAAACGTTGGAATAGATTTACATTTTACTTCTTTTTTTTTTTTTTTTTTTTTTGTAAATTATTATAATTTTCTTCTTTCTTTCCTTTTTATTATTACCTTATTTTCACAACTGTCTTTTCATATTTGACACTATTTGGCAGACACTTATTGGAAACAAGAAACTGGCGGAGTAGTTGTCAAAACATATTTGCAACCTTTGTACACAGTGACGTACACAACCGCGGGACACCTCTCAACGCGAATGAATTACCTGCTCTTGTCACGCTCTTCAGAACAATGAAGTCTCAAAAATCCAAGGTGTGATTCACGGAACAAAACTTAATTCTTTAGAGCGGCGCGTAAGACCCCCTGAACAACGTAGAAACGTTTGAGACTAATCAAGTCTCGCGAATTTCCCACTGACTGACTGTCAGTTTTTGTTTTCTTCATGGAAGACATTTTGAACCTGAGTCTGGTTTTGTCTCATAGTGATTTATTTTTTTAATTTTATTTTGTTTTATTTTATTTTTACGTATTTATTAAACATTGTTTTATTGTTCTATTAAAGTAATTCGTTGGAAGTGAATTTTTCATTTAAATGTTTTATTTGTTAAACGATGCGATTTCTTATTAAAAGTATTTGTTTTTTGATAATTTAGAGTATTCGAATCCAGTGATTTACAAAATGTAAACATTTTTAAAATTATTCCAGTTTAATAATTTATAAATGTAAACATTTTAAAATTATTCCTGTATAATGATTAACAAATGTAAACATATTAGAAAAATTTATGTCTAATAATTTACAAATGCAAATATTTTAAAAATTATTTCTGGCATTTGATTTACAAATGTAAACATATTAAAAGTATTCCTGTCCATTTTGATTTTTAAGAAGTTGTTTTGTCCAGTGACTTACAAATAAGAAATGTCTAAACCTCCACATATTAGAATTTTATACTTGAATATTTTTAAATTTTTTAAATTAGATCTTACTATTTTGAACAACTCCTGATAGTTAAGTTATTCAAATACAAACCAACACAAATCTTTCTGGATAGTTATTAAAAAAAAGGATTATTTTCAAAAATCAATTAACCAATTAATATATAACCATATCTCGCAACAGCAGCTTTTATTCCAATTTATGAATCGTTTCACCAAAACACCATCCAAAATCTGTATTATTATTATTATTATTATTATTATTTATTTAATTATTATATTTATTTTTTATTTATTTATTTATTTATTTATTTATTTATTTATTTTTTATTTTATTTTTATTTTTTTTTTTATTTTATTTATTTATTTATTTCTATTTTATTTATTTATTTTATTTATCTATTTCTTTCTTTATTTCTTTCTTTCTTTCTTTCTTTATTTATTTTTCACCCTAAAGGTATGAATAACAAACAAAATATCGTGCTTCTCTGTACACATGTCTTTCGAATGTCTCTCTCATCCATTTTACATCACCAGGTCGAGAAATCCACTGACCTGCATGCATCGTGACAGCGCCAGAAGCAAACAGACAGTGGAAAGAGAGGTGACGACTGACAGGCAATTCTGCTGGGACTTGCGAGATCAAACGAGGGCAGTTCAGTATCACTGCAAAGCCAGTGTTTTTACCGATGTATATTTAATAGCAGTACACAAGCAGTGCATTGAGCGCCAAACGAAAAGTGAGAAGTGAATGATATTTATTATTTATCGACACGCAGGGATATGTGATGAAGTGAGACGTGTGAAACAAGCAATTTCTTAACACGTTCAACTTACGTTTAAGAAAGAACGTTACTGTAACTTCTTTTATTAGTGTTAGTGGAATCTACTGCAACTATTACTACTAATAATACTACTGGTAATACCAGATACAACAACAACAACAATTACTACTACTAACTACAACAACAACAACAACAACAACAACAACTACTACTACTACTACTACTACTACTACTACTACTACTACTACTACTACTACTACTACTACTACTACTACTACTACTACTACAACTACTACTACTACTACTACTACTACTGCTACTACGGCTATCAATATTACTACTACTATTTTTACTACCACTACGATTAATAAAACTACTGCTGCTGCTACTTCTACTACTATTACTATCAATACAACTACTGCTACTGCTACTACCTCTAATGTTATTTTTATCACCAATACAACTATTATTACTACTACTTCTATTATTACGACTATTACTATTTGTACTACGATTACTATTACTATCATTGCTACTTTTGCTACTAGTATAGTGACTGTTATTATTATCTGGAGTAGTCTACTGTTGTATTAATATTATACCTACAATACTTTTACTGCGATAACTCCTACTGCTGATAATACTACTTCTACTACTACTACTACTACTATTATTACTATTATAAACAGTAATAATAATAATAATAATAACAATAACAATAACAATAACAATACACTGCCTGTTTATGTTTACGCGATGAACATGCTGATGTTTTTACTTTTCTTAATAGTCAGACATTTTAGTTTTTAATTTTTAATGTTTTTAATTTATTGATCTTCAAAGTTTTTTTTGCTTTCAGAGTCACATATCAAGTAAAAACCAGAAGGAGACTCAAAGAACCGGAATAAGTATGAGATGGAGGAAAATGAAAGGATAAATTTAATCTCTGTAACTGTGTGTGTGTTACGTAGATTTAACATGTAAAATTTTAATGTTTCAGCTTTTGAACATCTGGTTTTTTTTCGTCTCTCTTGTGTCCATCGACGAAGATCGATCCAGCGAACCACTTCTCCTTCTCTTCCAGTTCCATATTTTTATTTATTTATTCATTTTATTATTAGTAATTTTTTTTAAAATAATTATTATTTATTTCACTCTAATTTTTCTACAGTATTAAATGGAAATGCGAATGTTTCAGATGTTTGACAAATATATTGCTATCCTTTCTACTATTTTATTTTATTTTATATGTTTATTTATTTATTTATTTATTTAATAGTTATTATTATTATTATTATTATTATTATTATTACTTTTATTATTATTATTATTCTTTATTACTTTTATTATTATTATTATTACTTTTATTATATTATTATTTTAATTATTATTATTAAAATTGTTGAATTTTGTTTCGATTATTTTAATTTTTTAATTTTATTGCTTTTTTTCATTTTTGTTTTGTTTGTTTGTTTGTTTACTATAAATTTCTCCTTCACACACCAAAGTGTTGACGTTTGACTGCATTAATTTAATTATCAAGACTTTAAAAATAACTTTTTGAATTCAGTGGTGGAACATTGGTAATAGTGACGATGTAGTCGTAGTGTTGTGAACATTAATAATGGTGATAATGGTAGTAATAATATAGTAGTAGTAACAGTAGTAGAAGTAGTAGTAATAGCAGTAGTAGAACTAATAGCAGCAATAGTAGTAGTGGTAATAGCAGTGGTAGTAATAGTAGTAGCAGAAGTAATAGTGGTAGTTGCAATAGTAGCAATAGGAGTTATAATAGTAGTGGTAGTAGTAGCAGTAGTTATAGCAGTAGTAGTAACAGAAATAGTCATAATAGATACAAAAAGCTGAGTCATAAAAATAACAGCAGTAATAGCAGAGTACTAATTTAGATAAGAGTTAAAGTAACGAAGTCTAAATGTGTTACGTCTGTTGAATATTTAAGATTATGAGAGAAGAAATCCGCCAGTGGTCTTCATAATCACCTTACCAAAGATTGTATCAGGACCTGACAAGGTTGTAACGGGAAATGTTCGAATCAGTGCACTGAGTGGTATTGATCCGACAACCTGTCAGTATCTCGCCAGTGGTCAGCGTTCTAAATCAATAGTTTACTGTTATGAGTAAGAACTGATAGCGACATGCTCAGTGGTTAGTGTTTTTTTTAATAGCAATATCAATACATACTACTACTACTACATCTACTACTTCTACTACTGCTGCTGCTGCTGCTGCTGCTGCTGCTACTGCTGCTACCTCTACTATTAGTGCAACTACTGCTACCGCTGCTACTACTACTACTACTTCTAATACTACTGGTGCTACTGCTGCTACAACTACTATTACCGCAACTACTACTACTACTGCTACTACTACTACGAAGAGTAAAGTAAACCAATACTTTTAAAGCAACAACATTACAATAATTTCGTCTATTTCTGATACTGTAACTATCTTTTCTTTGTAACCAGTTCCATTTCAGAACACAGGATGTTTGATTTTCTTTAAATACCTCACAGTTGTTACAACACGTTTTACGTTTCTCGTAACAGAAAAGCCACGAGGCGCAGTTTTGTCCGCTGAAAGATCAATCACGTTTCTTTGCACATGTTTATCATGTTAATAATAATAGTTTATTTTTATTTTTATTTTACTGGGTTTTCTTTTTTTAATTATTTAATATATATATATATATATATATATATATACACACACACACACATAAATATTTCTAAAATTCTTTTTTAATTTAAATTTTACTGTTATTATTATTATTATTATTATTATTATTATTATTATTATATTTTTTATTTGACAAAGAAATACATTTTCTAACAGGAAATGTCACACATGGTTGCTGTCTGGCTTCACAAGCCATAACACCTTCGAGAAACACTTAGCAACAAACGAGAATAACAACAAACTGCGCAGGATATTCACTGGAATTAAATTGTAATATTCATTTCATAGCTGTTTAATTTTAATTTTTTTTATAATTTAAATGTAGAAATGGAGATAACTAACTAACTAAATAAATAAATAAATAAATAGGTATATAAATAAATAAGCAAGGTAGTGACTGACTAACTAACTAACTAACTAACTAACTAACTAACTAACTAACTAACTAGCTAGCTAGCTAACTAACTAACTAAATACGTAAGTAAATAAATAAGAATTAAACAAAAATTATTAAATTATTTTAAGGAATAAATTTACCGAGTTAACACAAAATATGTAACAAAAGACGTTTTTTATTTAATTTCTAAAATTTTATGATTATTATCATCATCATCATCATCATCATCATCATCATTATTATTATCATTATTATTATTAATATTATTTTAGTATAATTTATATATGTATATATAAAATTTAAAAATTAAAACTCTTTAGTACGTAATTAACTCTAATTGTTTACTAACTCTGTTGCTGTGTAACTGTTTTTCTTTTCCCTCCGCGACTTGTTGTTGATGTCTTATCACTTACTTCTGTGTGGAAAACAAAGTGACAGCTAGTTAGGAGTGGTAGGTGATAATAAGAAAGCAGATGTTCAGATTTCGGATAAGCGAAAGATTTTTGGCTGATAATGACACACCACAAGACGAAAGCTTTTCCCCCAGAAGCACAGCGTCCCTGGATCAAAAGACAGTAGTGGAATCCTTGGCGAAAACTGTTCCGAGGACGTGATCGAAACACATTAACATTTATTAATATGTATTAATGCAATCTGTAATCATAATCTTCTATATAAAAATCAGTAATCCAGCACAGAAAGGGACTGGTTATGGAAACATTTATTTCTTTAAGGGGGTTTTTCGTTACAGAAGCTGCGGGTAAAAGGGATCGAAAACCATTGGCGGTCTCTGTGGTTATTTTTCGAGATTTCTTAGCGTTATTAAGATACAATATGCAGCGTGAAGGTATCGAAGACTTTACTGGAAATTTGGATAACGTTTAGTTCTTTTGTACTGCGAGGCAAACATCTATCAGAGTTTTGAAGTTATAACACACACTTAAAACGTTTCAGAGTTCAAACAATGCTTGTACGTTCGCACAAACGCTATAAATAAATAAATAAATAAATAAGCACACATACATACATACATATATACATACATACATACATACATTCATTCATTCATACATACATACATACATACATACATTCATTCATACATACATACATACATACTTATAAACATACATACACACATGCATGCATACATACAAATATACACACATATACACATACATACAAACATACAAACATACACACATACACACATACACACATACATACAAACATACAAACATACACACATACATACACACATACAAACATACACACATACACACACACATACAAACATACACACATACAAACATACATACATAACACACACAGAAACATCTGTCTATTAACGATAGCATCAAAGAACAGTGTTGAAGTAAATTCAATTTTTTAAAAATGTTTTATTATTTTTATTATTTTATTAAACAGTATTTACGTAATTGACTTTTGTTTTCATGTTTTATTTCATTATTCAGGACATTTATCTTAAATTTATCTGTATCTGCTCTTTATGTTCGTCGGAATTTGTATTGTTAATCGTCTTGGAACTGAGTAATTCATTCCCAAAGTTTGAAATGGGGAAAGCTAAATTGGAAAGGCCTCCCGAAATACAAAGCATAAGGCTGCGCAATTTTTAACCTTTATATTTGTAGGAAATAAACAAGTCTGACAGACAGACAGACAGAGAGAGAGAGAGAATGAAAACAAAATGTTTGTATATCTCATTTAGTCTATAGTTCATATGTAGATTTAAAATACAGAAGAAAAAAAAAAATATATCAATAAACTGGTACATATCAAGGATTATTGTAAATTCGCTTATAATTTCTCGAAGATATGTTTCTTTATTATAAATCTTAAGATTTTTTTTTTCTCCATTTTTCTGGCTATTTAGCTGTTTGTCCCCCGTTTTTGAGTTTGGATTCAGTGAAAAATTAATAAATGGATAACACATATATAAAAAAAAACAGATATTTGTTCAAGTTTTATATAATTATTAATTAAAATATATTATTTTATTTATGCATTTCCTATCCAGACAGAGATTTGTTTTCTCATAACTGCTCAAATAATTGCCTATTTATTTTTTGTTACAAATATTCTTCATGTATTTCGGTTGAGATTATAAAAAAAATATATATATACATATGTATAATTACACACACACATATATATATAAATTTTAATTTTAATTTCTAAATTAATTTGATGTAAATATAGCTTATTGCAATAGATATAGAATCAATGCGTTGTCAGTAAAATATATTTTTAAATATACTTATATGGTACAGAATCTTCTGGATATCCAGTCCAACATAGTGGGGGTTTTTCTGTGTGTGTGTTTCCTTCATCATATTTTTATTTGTTTATTTAATCAGGTATGTATATATATATATATATATATATATCCACGGTGAAGTGTTCCCCATCTGGGTTTGGTGCTTGCACTGGTCTGTTGTGATCTTATCTCACTCCTGTAGTCAGAGTGTGATGTACTTGCACCTATTGCGTTATCAGTTTCCTGAGTGAATCACACATTTCACATATTATCTGAAATTTGCAGAAAATTATGTGTATTTTCAGATGATAATCTTATAATATATACATATACATACACACACACACACAGAGAGAGAGAGAGAGAGAGAGAGAGAGAGAGAGAGAGAGAGAGAGAGAGAGAGAGAGAATAATAAATACATAAATATTATACAAATATATATATATATATGTATGTATGTATATATGTATGTATGTATGTATGTATCTATGTATGTATGTACAGATAGATAGATAGATAGATAGATAGATAGATAGATAGATATTGATATAAAATAGTCAATATATAAATACATATTTGTAAAGATTTTTTATTATCTGTATCTCTCTATCTATTTAATTATCTTTCTGTCTATCTGTATATCTCTATCTATCTTTGTCTATCCACATTTATTTATTTTGTTACCCATTTGTTTGTGCTTTAATTAATTCATTTCTAAGATCATTTGTATTTCTAACGTAGTAAGAAAAACTATTAATAAAATATTTAGCTTTAAACTTTTGTCTGTCTTTGCATTGCTGTTTTATCTGTTTCAGGTTATACACGAGAAAGTGTATTTACAGTCATTACTACTATTATTATCAAAACGAATAATATTATTATTATTATTATTATTATTATTATTATTATTATTATTACAATTACTAACTTATTATTATTATTATTTTTATTATTGTTATTATTATTATTATTATCATTATCATTATTATTATTATTAGTTTTATTTTTACTTTTATTTTTATTACTATTACTATTACTAAATTATTATTATCATTATTATTATTATTATTGTTATTATTATTATTATAATTATACTTTTCATTTGACAAGGAAATAAAAAAAAAAAAAAAAAAAAAAAAAAATTCTCTAACAGGAAGTGTCACACATGGTTGCTGTCTGGTTTCACAAGCCATAGCAACTTCGAGAAACACTTAGCAACAAACGAGAATAACAACAAACTGCGAAGGATATTCACTGGAATTAAATTCTAACCTTCATTTCACAGGTTTCTTGTTTTTTTGTTTTTTTTTAAATCATTTATTTATCTGTGCAAAGCGAATTGCTAATAATCAAGCTAGCAGCGAACTCAACAAAAGCTGCAGATCTCGGGGATCAAACGCCGTTGGTGAAACAAATGACTGATAAAAGATTTTCAGAGAAATGGTGGATTCTGCGTTCAAAAGACATCGTTGATGAAAATAATGTCCGTGTGAATGGAACACTTTCTACATCTGACTGCCTTGGTGTTTCAGTGAACTGAGTAACAGCAATATAATAAAAATAATGATGATGATGATGATGATTATAGTAATAATGATGATGATGATGATGATGGTTATGATAAAATAATGATGATGATGATGATAATAATAACTAAACTCATGTAAAGCTTTGACTGATATATTCACTTTTAATGAATGCTTACAACTGAAATGGGAGAGATAATTTTAATGGTTCACGTGTTTAAAATGACCGTTGTTTTGAAAAATCATTTCGAATGCATCACGTAAAATATATATATATATATATATATATATATATACATTTATATACATATCCCTCTCCCTCTCTCTCTCTTTCTCTTTCGCTCTCTCTCTCTCTGTTGCTCTATATTCACTATGTATGTGAGTGCGTATATGTATGTGTATATACACACACACACACACACGTAAACATGTTACATAAGGTAATGGCTAATGGAGAGAAAATTTGTTTAATGTATTTTGAATGCGGAAGCGCATCATCTCTTTACCGTAGCCATCGATACACATTGTAGTCGTGGTATCACGGCGTTGACAACGTGACAGCGGACGCAGATGCGCCGACCCACGCGTAGCACGCTGGAGGAAGTTTAATATCTACGTGTTACCAGTGTAATAATAATAAAAAAAAGAACGCTAACCAGTGTGACGTTTATTGTCGTGTACTGGCGTTATCGCCAATAATCAGTTTATTACTTATCCTAATTTATTTATCGTTATCAGCTAATACGTTACTGCATATCCATGACGTTTAAAACCCCTATTCTATTAAAAAAAAAAACGAAAGAAAAAAAAAATTAATAATAATAATAATAATAATAATCATCCCCCCCCAAAAAAAAAAAAAATAATAATAATAAAATAAATTCAAAATCGAGACTGTTTCGTTTGTAGACAGTTTACAAACATTTCCTTTGACGAGCTCACAATAATGTTTATATATCATTAGTCACTGGGCTCGGTTGGACGAGTCGAAATTACAGCAATATTCTGCGAATGCATTGTACAAATAATACGTTTTAATATTCACTGGGGTGCACCGTACGTCAATCTTCTGACTACACAAAGCGCTGATTCAGGGACTCAGAGCGGCTCTCTACATCCACAAGTCATCCAAACAGTGCGCTGAATGAAGATAAATTGTGAGGCAATTTGCCCTGCCGAATCCTTTATTGACTCAACTAGGCTGTACGCACAATAGACACCCCGTGTCTAAAAGGAGCAATTACCGCTTGATTTTCCTATACAAAACGAATGCGTCGTTGGACTACAAACATCACTGGGACGAGCGGGACAGCTGAAATGTTGCAGGCGAAGGTAAAGACTGGTAAACAGCTTAGTGACTGACTGGTAGATGACGATCGTGTTATTGGATGCTGGATTTTGTTTGTGCTGCGGTGGTGATAATGATGATGATGATGTTGACGACGATGATGATGTTGTTGTTGTTGTTGTTTGTGTGTGGCTGTGTTTGTGTATATTTGTGTGTGTTTGTAGTGTGTGTGTGTGTGTGATTGTGTATGTATGTATGTATGTTTGTAACTGTCTATCTATTTATCTATTTATATATATATATATAGATATATATATATATATATATATAGAGAGAGAGAGAGAGAGAGAGAGAGAGAGAGAGAGAGAGAGAGAGAGAGAGAGAGAGAGAGAGAGAGAGAGAGAGATTTGTGTATTTGTGCGTGTTTGCTTGATTGTGTAAGCTATATGTAAGTACGTCTCAAAACTCTTACCACTGTATGTGTTACCACTGTATGTGCTACTTTCTTATCTTTATTTTAACTCGTTCGTTCTTTTCCCCTTTTACTGAATGCTCCTTTTTTATTAGCATTTCTGTCTTTATCTGCTAATCCCTTTCTTTCATAATTTAAGCAGTGCACTGTTACTAAAGAGAGTTCGCCAGATTTCGAATACAAGGAAATAATAAATATTTTATATTTTATAAGGTGTAACTTCGTGCAGGTAATTTATTATTTTATTGTTTTTCTTTGTTATTTAAATTTTTCTTTATTTATTTAGTAATTTGTTTTCTTTTTATTGCTGGTTTCTTTTCAAGCTCTGTTATTTATTTATTTATTTATTTATTTATTTATTTATTTATTTATTTATATATTTATATATATATATTTATTTATTTATTTATTTATTTATTTATTTATTTATTTATTTATTTATTTATTTATTTTATTTATTTATTTATTTATTTGTATTGTGAATTATTTGATCATTATCAAATGAAAAATATTTTATTAATATTTTATTAAAGTAAGTAAACAAATAAAATCAATAAAAATACTCCACTTTCTAAGCCTTTTTCTAAAACAATCGTGAAGTAAATGAAAATCCGATAACATGGTCCCACAATAGTATACTCGAAAACCAAACACAACATCTAAACCTATTAAAAAGATGGAAGAAAAAGAAACAAACACAAAAAACACAAATATAAAATTGAAAATAATAATAATATAATAAAAACAACAACAACAACAACGACAACAACCATAAAAAAAAAAAATAATAATAATAAAAATATCAGTGACGATGACGATGTTGATGTTGATGTTGATGATGGTGATCATTATAATAATAATAATAATACAAGAAGAAGAAAACATAACTGTCATGTAACGTACAATTAATCTCAAAACGTGAAGCCATATATACAACCATCGATTAATTCATTCAGAAACGAAACGAAATCGAATCAAATATCAACTCGATGTCATCAAGATGACCGTTTCTCTTGACCATCATCATCGTCAACTTGTCCGCGGACACTGGCTGAAGTGTTTCAGCAACTCGTTAATTTACCGTGTAACCGGATTACACGTCAGCGACGTCTTCGTTCCCTCTGTTTCGAACCAACACGGTAATCTGGCAGAGAGGTTTGGCTGCGTCTCCTTCACGAGAGATTTTGTCTTTTTTTTTTGCTTCTTGTTTGAGTTTTCAGCCCGTGGAGATGAGTCAAAACACACTCACTGGAGTCTTCGCTGGAAAACGATTCCCTCTTTTCTTTTCTTTCCGTGGGTTCCAAGAAAGCAAGATCTGATGATCGTTTTATTTTATATAATGTAATTTTAATGCGTAGTTTGTTTGTTGTTTTGTGTTGATGTGTTCCTTGTCTGTGTGTGTGTGTGTGTGTGTGTTCCTGTGTGTGTGTGTGAATCTCGAAAATATTTTTTTCTCTCTCTCAGATACAAAATTACACACGTGTTGATGATGGATGGAGAGATAGATGGATGGATGGATGAATGGATGAACTCATGGATTTTTAAATGGACTGAATAACTGGACGAATGAATTCTGAGATAAAAAAAGGGATGATATTAATAGGGAAAAAAAGAAGATAAATGCAACTAATAGACCTAAAGACAGACAGACAGACATACAGGCAGACAGAGAGATAAACACACAGAAGCAAAAACACCTGTTATTAGGCTTCTTGTCTCTAATAATTCAAGCACATATATATTGCATTACGTGTATCTTCCAAAATCTGATAAAAAATAAAACTGTTCTAAAGTTAAAATTATATTAAAAAAAATCTCATAACCATAACATCTTATTATAATTTTAAAAACATGTTTCAATCATATTTTTCCTTTTTTCTAGTATAAAAGAAACATGAAAATCTACTACAGTTCTATTTCTTTTAAAAATGTTACTTACTATTATCATTAAAAACACACATCCATTCACTTGAAGAACAGAGGACACCAAGGTCAATCCTCGTGTATGGATCCATATCTCCGTCTTCTGTTTATGTGACGTGTACGGGTCAAAGGTCAAGCTGTGTCTTCCAACAGTCATCGTTTTTCTAGTTGATAATCAATTCTGATTAAAATGTTGTCAGTTTCTTCTTTGAATCTCCGGCAAAATTCTGTTGTATATTTCTATGAAACTCATATCTGTTGTTATTGTTGTTGTTGTCGGTTATTATTTTTATTATTATCATTATTATCATCATCTTCGTCATTGTTTATTTATTTATTTATTTATTTATTGTTGTTGTTGTTCCTGTTCTTTATAAATAAATAAACAAATAAATAAATAGCACCTCTCTCTCTCTCTCTCTCTCTCTCTCTCTCTCTCTCTCTCTCTCTCTCTCTCTCTCTCTCTCTCTCTCTCTTAATAATAATAATAATAATAATAATAATAATAATAATAATTATTATTATTATCTGAAATAACAACTTCAAATACCAATAAATACATAAATACATACACACATACATACATACATATATATATATATATAAAACAGTCGAAAAAACTAACTAAACAAACAAATAAATAAAATAAATAAATAATGAACTAACTTCATAAAAACATACAAATGAATAAAATAAGAGTTTCTTCTGATAGCCTATAAAAAAGTAGAAACAAACTGAACAAACAAAAACAACTGCTGGCTAAATGAATTAGTAATAACAGCTCTTAAACGACTGGTGTCTGTATGCAGGTGAAGACACTGACAGACAATTGGCCCACGTGCTTATTCTAGGCCACACGTTTATTTTCTCGTGGGTAATATTTCATTAGTGCGTAATGCGTGCCTACAGAAATGGAGATAACTATAAATAAATAAATGAAGTAGTAAGTAAGTAAATGGAAATGAATAAATAAAGAAAGAAAGAAAGAACGAAAGAAAGAAAGAAAGGAGAAAAATTAGATAAGTAAATAAATAAATAAATACATACATACATACATACATAAACAAATAAACAATTAAATAGATAGACAGACAGACAGACAGATAGATAGATAGATAGATAGATAGATAGATAGATAGATAGATAAACAAATAAATATAAAAGAAGACTGTAATTATATACGTTTTATTAATGCATTCATGTTTCTATATTTGTAATTTCTAAATACATTATGTATATAATAAAGATATTAATAAAATAACTAAATACAGCATCAGTTAATTTAGTTTTGCTGAAAACTGGATAGGTTTCCAAGCTATGTTTATAACTGAACATTGTTCTATATTTGTAAGCATTCTGTCGAGACACAGAGCTAAGAGACTGAGTGATGTGCAGGTAATTGCAGGTGGGTTGTGTTTGTAAACAACTTCTGACTATTTTTAAATTAGGTAAAATGCGAAATACACAGAGGGACAGTGGTGATGAAGAAAGGAATAAAGAAAGAATGAAAGACTCTTTCTTTGTCTTTTTCTCTCTTTGAATATGTAGATATAATTATATTTATATATGTGCATATGTAGAGAGAGTGTGAGAGAGAGAGAGAGAGAGAGAGAGAGAGAGAGAGAGAGAGAGACAAAGACAGACAGACGGACAGAAGTCAACTATGACATAACTCATTTATATAAGTGTTTAAAATCTGTGTTTGTCGCGCTCATCAATTAGTTAGTATATTGATCGGTTATCTAATGCACTCAACAGATTACACGCAGTTTGCGGACATTTACTAAACAACTCTGCAAATTGCTTAATTCCCTCCGCGAATCACTAATAATACAATCTTCAAAAGCTTTTATATTAAAAAAAAAATAATTTAAAAAATAAAAAATGTCAGAAATCAACACGCAAGTCTCCTGTTTCATTTTCGTGATTAGAGACGAAAGCAAGCATTAAAGTTTTAATACAGAATGATATGTTTTTATTATTTTTTTTTTTTAGTACTCATTTTAAATCTGTTTAGTTTGCTTGTTTTCTTTGAGAAATGTTATTTTGAATTAGAAAATTTATTTTTATTCAACGAAGAAGTAAGATGATGTATTTTTTTTTTTTAAATAATTATTCATTTAGACATGCACTGATATGCAACCATAAACACACACCGACAAAAATAAATAATAAATAAAAATAACAAAGACAATAAATAAATGCATAGTTGTCTGTGTAGATATATTTAACAGGTGCATAAAAATATGTAAAAGACATACGTACACACGTACAAACACATGCACACACATATACATAAAATTATATAAACATCTTAAATATAATAATATGTATATATATACAGACATACAGATACACATATGAAAACGAAAAAAGGATAAACAGATAAGTAGACAGACTGACAGACAGATAGATATTCATGTATCTATCTATATATAGGTATAACTTATTATCTATCTATATTATATATATACAAACATACATACACACAGAGAGACAGGCAAACAGAGAGTATATATATATATCTACATACATTTATACAGAAACAAACACACACAGTATAAGATATACACCTATAATCACATGTCACTCGCGTATATACACATACAAGTATTTTTCTTTGCTGTCATGATTCGAAATAAGCCGTGACCCAGCCACAGCTACTCAGAATTTCACTCAGAAATCTTGTTGGAAAATGCCTACTTGACGAGTCATCCGACCGTGACTTCATTCTGCTTGCTGCCCGTGTTTTTATTGAAACCTCCGTGTCACACAAGATGGGGGTGGGGTTGAGTGCAGTGTCAGTGAATCGTCTGAATGAATCTCGTCTGAAATCTGGCGTGCACAAATGGGGTTAAGACAGAGTGGGGGAAAACTTAATGAATTCAGAAAAATGATCTCAGTAATTTTTTGTTCTTGAAAAAAACACTTGAGAAAGAAAATCACGGATTGTTGGAAAAGTGAACTAATTTTAAGAACAAGTGGAGGGTTTATTTCTTTTTTTTCAAAGTAAAACATTTAAGTATAGGATTTTCAGAGGTGTTATTATTATTATTATTATTATTATTATTATTATTATTATTATTATTATTGTTGTTGTTGTTATTATTATTGTAATTATTATTATTATTATTATTATTATTATTATTATTATTATTATTATTATTATTACTATTACTATTATTATTTTTAAATAAACGCAATAATAATATATAATTCACTGGTTTGTATTACTTCTATTTAATTTTTATAAGCTTTAATTTTATTATTAGATTAGTATCTTAATAAATAAATAAATAAATAATTAAACAAATAATTAAACAAACAACCAAATAAATAAATAAATAAATAAATAAATATTTAAACAAATAAATAAACTAGCAAGTAACCAATTTAAAAAATAAAATAGAGGCAGATGTGCATATATGTGTCTATGCATGTGTGTGTGTGTGTAATAATATAATTTAAATAATACAATTATCGTAACATGATATTTATAAAATTAAATCGTCGCAGAGATATAAATTTTATAAGCTAATCACGTCAGCCATATATTCTATAATAAATGTTTGTGTCATTAGATTTTTATTCATTTTCTCAGAATTAAAAATTATATCAACTTCTTTTTTCTGTGTTTTAATTAGATTTTCATAATTTATTTTCGTCAGTTGCCATATGCCAGCATCAAATAGCCTACGGTTGTGTTTTCTTTATGTTAACAAGATCTTTAATAACAAGGTGAATTAGGATTTTTTTTTGTTCTTTTTAAAAAAAAACTAATAATAATAATAATACAAAAAATAAAAAATAAAAATAAAAATAAAAAATTAAGAAAAAAAATTAAATCAAGAAAAATAAAAATTAAAAATGATTTCATTTATTCTTTCATTTTCTAATTTTAAATATTATTTTATTCATTTCTTTATTCCTTCTTTCGTTCATTCATTATATTTTTTTTTTTATTCCTTCATTCGACATACCGTTCTTTCATTAATTCAGGATACCTTAATTATTTAATTAATTAATTCATTCGTCATTTTATCAAAACTTTAACCGTTCATTCATTCTTCATACGTTCGTTCTTTCTGTCATTCTTTAACTCATTAATTCATTCATTCATTCAACACACCTTAGTTCTTTCTTTAATTCGTTCATGCAATCTGAAGTAAATACTGTTTACATTCGTGTCAGTTGTAGCATAAAAATTTAATGCAGAATTCATCACGAATATGTTACAACTGGCAACACCCCATAAAATAAAATAAAAACTTTTGTTTATGTAAATATTCACTGAACGGAATTAATTTTTTGTGTCAACCACTTTTGTCAAATACTTTTATAAACATTTTTGAAATATATATTCTACAACGATCCACTGGGTTTACATAGGCCTGTATAAAAATACTGTTGTTGTTGTTGTCGTTATTGTTATTCTTATTATAATTAATATTAATTATTTACTTTAATTTGTTTATCTATCTATCTATCTATATATATATATATATATATATATATATATATATGTATGTATATATCTATGTATGTATGTATATATGTGTGTGTGTGTGTGTACGTATGCATGTATGTATGATTAATATAAAAAAACATTCAGAAACTATGTGTAATATCTGGAACTTGAAATGCAATAGCTGCAAGTATCTGACTGCAGCTGACAGTTTGAGCAGGGAGACAAGACTCAGACAGAACTCAACACTCCCACAAATAGCGAACACAGTTTCACTGTGAAGACTGCAGCTCTTCTGAAACTTAACAACTTTTAGTCCAAAGTCCATTCTGTTATACTGTTATCTCCTAACCATCAAAGAAACGTGTCCTTGATGTCACAGTTTGCTCTATCCTCGCACCACTGACTCTCTGCAGGCCTGGATTTCCCATGGACAGTTCTTTCACTTCAGTGGTTACACATATTTTCTGGCATTTTCAGGAATTATAAATATTTCCTGATAATGCATATTTTCTATAGCAACGTATATGAATATATTAATTATATGTCATTTATTTATTTACATAATTCCTTTTAATACATATTTCGAACAGCATATATATGTATTTATGTAATTATATTTTATTTATTTATTTTTAATTTTTCTTATTTAGCTTTCATAATTTTCACAAGGAACATCTCGTGTACTTAAATGTAAATTCTGTTTTTCATATAACCAGATAAAATGTTAACAAATATTTTGTTTACTTCTTTGTTTTCCAATGCAGTTCAGTTCATTAAAGAAAAGTGTATTAATCAGTAGTATCACTAAATACAATGGTGTTTCTGTGATCCATTATTTCTTTCTATGTTGCTTCATAATACGCGATTAAACATAACTATTTTATACAGCAGTTGACTTTAGCACACAAATCACCATAAAAGAAATTTATATTCAGCATACTCTACACTGTACGGTTTTGTTTAGTATATAAAATATTCAAACACAATTCGAAATGTTACGAATATAGCGTTCTTTTGAATTGTATTTATTCAGCCTAATTTAATATATATTTTTATTATTAAAAAAGTTATTATAATTTTTTTTAAATATAAAGAGAAATAAATACCTAAATCTAAACAATTACAAACAAAATAAAAACACACACACACATATAAATAGTAGATATACAGTTATTAAGCATTAAAGAAATTAATAAATAAATAAATAAATAAATAAATAAATAAATAAATAAATAAATAAAAAAAATAAGAGCAAACCAAACAACAGCCATAAATCTATTGCCAAAGAATAACTGTATTAAACATTAAAGTTAATTTATAATGTCAGCTTTTTATTTCATATCTATTTTTTCATTATTATTGTTAATATTTATCTGTTTTGCTTCTGTTTTGTTTGTTTTGTTATTATCATTAGTTAAAATATATCGGTCTGTTTACAAACTGAAGTCCATAAAAAATTAAAGAATGACGGATTACAATGCGCTGACATAATTGTATTTACTCTAATTTATTGCTGCTGTTATCAAGATAGACTGCTGTACAGAATTATCTAGTTCTTTTTCACCGTATTGATCTGTTTCTTGTTAAAAGCTTATTAGTTTTCGTTTTATGTTTGTTTTCATTTATAGATTTTTACTTACATATATGTTTTTTTCTCTCTCTCTCTCTTCTGTTTCTGTGCTTTTAATTATTTTATTATACATATACATTTTGAATTTAGTCATATCTTTGTTTATTTATTTGTTTAAATTAGAGATTGCATCTCTCTGTGTCTCTCACTCTCGCACGAACTCACACACAGACACACTTGTTTTTGTTTTTGTTTTGTGTTTTTCTCGTAAATTTAAATTTACAACAGAATAAATGAATTATTTAGAATTAATTTATGCCTATATCAGATGTCTTGTTGAAATGAAAATCGAATGAATAGAAAAGAAAAAAAGAAACAACCCAGACATATTTGCACATTAAAAAATAATAAATTATCATTAGCATCTGAATCGCTGAAAAACATGATCCAGAATGAATAAGAAAATACATTTTGTTTTGTAAAATAACGAATTTAAAATTTACATGTAAACATCTTTTATTTCTTTAAAAATAAATAAAAATACTTTTGTTGTTTAGGCTTTCATCGTTAATGTTGTTGTTGTTAATGTTGTTGGTAGAGTCTTGTCTATCATTATTTATTTATTTATTGTTTTATTAATTGTTTTTTTATTTATTTATTTATTTATTCATTCATTCATTCATTCATTCATTTACTTATTTGTTCACTATTTATTGACCTTTTCTGTTACCATAGTTGATTATAATTATTCCTAAAACTGACAGATATAAATATCCAGGTCACAAAACATTTCATTTCTGGGGTTGTTATAAGACATATACTCCAAAACTATATATATATATATTTTTATTTATATTGGAAATCTAATAACTATATAAGAATAATAAATAATTGCGTCTATCTAATAAAGTAGCAAAAACAACCCCCCCCCCAAACACACACACACGTTCATACACATTAACACACTCTCGAACACACCTTGAAAACCTATAAGCATCAAATTTAGCATGACGTATTTAATGCTCAAAGCGCGTGCAGGTTTTGAAATAATTAGCTTAAATCTGTTTCCATGAACTAGTGCTCTTGAAAAATAAAAATAACAATAAAGAGTCTCCTTTCATGACAGACTATCTTAAGTAATATTGTGTCGAGTGTTTATTAAAATGAGGCATTCTTTATATATATATATATATACTCAGTGACCGCGATTATATCTTTTTGTAATTAAATGTAAATAAACATATACAGACATTAAACAAATACAAAGCCAGAGAAATATATACACTTTTCTGCATACACAGAAATATATATATATATATATGCAGCAATTATTTTCATTGTTTTAATTGTTTTCATCATCGTTATTATTATTATTATTATTATTATTATTGTTGTTGTTGTTATTATTATTATTATTTTATCGTTACTGTTGTTGCTATCATTGTGATTATTATTATTATTATTATTGCTTTTGTTATTGTTGCTGCTGTTATTATCGCTTTTATCATCATCAATATTATTAACAATTATTCTTATTATTTTTGTTGTTGTTGATGTTGTCGTTATCGTCACTGTCAATTATCTGTCATGTCGATTGATTATTGTAATTTAGCGGAGTTACATATATACACTAGTAAACAAAACCTCTCTCGTTTCACTGATACAATCTTCTGATATCTATCTGTTCTTATTTTCTTTATTTTCATTTTGTTTTGTCATATCGTTCTTTTCCCCCCCCCCGCACACACATACACACTGGTTGCTTAGCGACAAAATCGTTCCCATTTTCCGATACTTTAAGCGTATAAACAAAAGTTTGAGATGAATCAATTCATTTCAACACGTAGAGTCAGTGTCTTCAAATGAAATTGAGTAGTAATGCAGAGAGAAAAAAAAAATTAAATAAAAGCAAAAGAAGAAAATTAATATAATTTGAAAGGATGAAAATCAGCAGAGAAAATATCTGAGGCAAAGAGAACGGAAAGCAACATCGATTTTAAACACTGCTTATTCCGACAGTAATGAAAAGTGATGTCTTTTTGAATAGAACATTTTTATTTTTTATTTTTTATTTTTTGGTCATTACGTTGTAGTAGTATTCGTAGAAGAAGTAGCAGTAGTGGTAGTAATAGTAGTAGTAGAAGTAGTAATAGTGGTAATAGGAGAAGTAGGAGTAGTAGTAACAGTGGTAGTAACAGTATCAGTAGAGTAGTAGTAGCAGTAGTAGCAGTAGTAGCAGCAGCAGCAGCAGCAGTAGTAGTCGTAGTACTAGTGGAAGTAGCAGCAGCAATAGATGTACAGTAATTACAATTGTAGTTGTAGGATCATCACTAGTAGTAATATTTCATAATACCAATAGTAGTTGTTGCAATTGTATTAGTGGTAGTAGTAGTAGTAGTAGTAGAGGTCTCATTGCTGTAGTAGTAACAATAGTGATAGTTGTGGATGTATTAGTAAGAGCAATAACAAGACAGTTGTAGAACAAACTCCAGCAGAGTAGTAATAATAGTAGTTACAACAACAACAACAACAACAACAACAATAATAATAATAATAATAATAATAATAATAATAATAATAAAATAATTGTTGTAGTAGTTGCAACAGTAATAGTAATAGTTGTAGTATAATAGTAATAGTAATAATATTAGTAGTACGGTAGTAATAACAGTAGTTGTGGTAACAGTTAATATATTATTATTATTATTATTATTATTATTATTATTATTATTAGTAGTAGTAGTAGTAGTAGTAGTAGTAGTAATCGTTGTAGGAATAGTACAGTTATTTATCAGTTTTAATTGTTATGTAATGTGATAAGAATAGTAGCAGGATTAACAAAATATTGAGGGTGTTGCTGACATGTACATTGTTGTTGTTGATGCTAATGTCGTTGTTCAAACATTATATCTGTTAATGATATCGTAGTCAACTTGTCAACAACAGAGACTAAACCAATAATTAAAACAGAAATTAATATCAAATTGAACATTATTGTCTTTTAAAAATAAAATATGTTAATAGTTTTTTATTTTTATTTATTTATTTATTTATTCATTTAATTTGATTATTTTATTTTATTTTGTTTTGTTTATTTATTTATTTTTTTTTAAGTTGCAAAAAACAGTTGAACATAAATTAACTTATAAAGTGAAATTTTACAATGCTGCATTTTTTGTTTTGTTTCGTTTATTTGAAATATTTAACAAAAACGCAAGAGTGAATACAGAATTCATATTTTACTTTAAAAAGATGTGATACAGGAAGAACAATAAAGTGTGCGTCCAGAAATAAAGAATGGTTATGAATATGTTTAATAATAACAAAAAATTAATTAAACAGTTTAAACAGTTTCATTTTTTAAAATTATTATTAATATTTAATTATTTATTTTTATTTTTTATGTTATAGTTATTAATATTTTTTGTTATGTTACTAATTTGTTTACAGATATTTCTTTACTAGGCTAATCTAATAAGATGAGACGTTATAAACAATTCTAATAAAATGCGGAGACTGTTATTATTCATTAAAATATTGTTATATATTCTATTACTTTTATCTGTTAATATTATATATATATAATAATAATAGTAATAATAATAATAATAATAATAATAATAATAATAATAATTTTATTATTAATACTATTAAAACAACTAATTATAATAAAGATGATGATGATAATAATAAAAAGAAGAAGGAAAAGGAGAAGAAAAGATGAAGAAATAAAAGAACAGTTAATAAATAATTTCTGCAAAACACTATATTATTATTTTAATGTATTGTGTTATACTTTATTTTACTGTATTATAAATTTAATACAATCGTTATTACATTGCGTTATTTCTGTTTACATTATGATGTTTTGTGTTATGTTATACATTATCTTACATTATAATATTTTTCATGTTTTATGTTACATTAGAAAATAATTATATACTTTTCAAGAATTACATTACTATTTCACTGTATTTTTCTGCGATTTATTTTTACCAAAGAAAAAATAAATTACTTCACAAAACGTGGTTGATTTCTTTAAAAACAGAACATTAATAAGTTAACTTATTAATTAAGTATCAAACGAATATAAAATAATAAATTATTAAAAGTAAGGAAATATGTAAAATAAAATATTGCAAATGAAGAAAACATAATAACAAATAAAAACTACAAACACCATAAAATAAATAAATAAATAAATAAATAAATAAAATGGAACAAATGCGACAGAATAGTATAGAATAAAAAGAAATAAAACAAAATAAAGCAAAACAAAAGTAATAAAGTAAGATAAAATAAAATAAAATAAAATAAAATAAAATAAAATAAAACAAAACAAAACAAAAACAAAAACAAAAAAAAAAACAAAAAAAAATAAAATAATAAAGCAAAATAAAAAAATATATATTTTTTTCTTTAACTCTTTGAGATAGGCTCACTATTATCGGGCAAGTCAGTGAGCTTTTGTTTGCATCTCAACATAAACGGATTACAAGTCTTCTTCAGGAATCAATTCGTTTTAGTTATCACCAAGCAACTTCTTGTTTTAAAACTCCGCATATCTTGTATTTGCATTCTATTGATATTTATTTCAATTCAAACGAGAAGTTCTTTACGGTTTTTCACTGGTCATACTGTAAGCGCATTATTTTAAAATTTTTATTCTGATTTAAATCGAAGATTACACTACCCTGCATTAACTAAACAACGTTCTAATGAAAATATAAAGATGCTTCATTTTCAATCTGTCTTAAGGCATTATTTTTATTTTCAAGAGAAATGTCAGGTTTCAGTTTTCTGTCTTAGAGGAAAAAAAAAGAAGTGATATAATTAAGGGAATTAGTTATCAAGGATTCAGCTGTTGACTGACAAATCTTCCCCTCCCCCCCCCTCCGCTCATTTAATAAGTTAATTAATAAATCAGGTAATCGAAAATTTGTGTTATTAATATTATTATTATTGTGTGTGTGTGTGTGTGTGTGTGTGTGTGTGTGTGTGTGTAATTTGCTGACAAGAATTTGTTCATATGTTGTTTATTCGTATATATATATATAAATACATCTGTGACAGGTAATCGAAAGATTGTATATCTATATATATATATACATACATACAATCTTTCGATTACCTGTCACAGATACAATTATAAATATTTTAAATTATTTTTAAATCATCAAGAAAATAAAAAAAAAGGATTGTTTGATCGTTTTGTTTGTTTATTTGTTTTCTTTTGTCAGTATGAAATATTTTTTATTATTATATTTTTTGCATACATTAATTAATTTGATATTAACAAAACATGATCTGTACTGTTAAAAAGAAATATTCATTGTAAATATATATTCCTAGATGATCTTTTTTTATCCTTTGTGTATAGCTGCTGTTCTATGGATATTCTTATTATCTTTATATTTTTTTTCATATTTCCATTATTATCAGAAACATTTATTTTATTCTCGCAGATTTCTTTAAAAAAATAAAGCATTAAATTGATTTTTATTAAATGTAACAAAAACGGATTATCACGTGCACACAGAAAGAAAAAAAAAAAAAAAAAAAGAAAGAAAGAAACTTAAAATACCATTTCGATTAACATTTACGGTTAAAAACAAATATCAATAAACGTTTAGAAGCAAAGAAATAATAAATTTTTCTTCTCGTTATGTTTTTTAAAATATTTATTTCACGTTCTCTAGATATACACACTACACATGGTGTCGGCAAGGAAGCTAAAAAGACAGTAATAACATCCTACCTTCAACGAACTCTTCCTGCATGCATTTGTTTAGCACTGGGCAAAATAGGAAATGTTTGAAAACATTTCCTGAGTTGAGGGAAAGAAATTTTTTCTTTGGAATAAAAGACTGTCAAAGGAGATACGCTTAATGCACCATTTTTTTCACATCCATTCCCAGTCACTTTGTATTAAAAAATAACACGATTTGTTTTCTTTAAAAAAAAAAAAAAAAAAATAAATAAAAAATAAATAAAATAAAATTTTTTAAAATGTTTTTAGTCGTTAAATATGAAATGTTTTCACAACACTGCTTTTTTGTCCACATTCACCGTTTCTCACGAAAACAATAACAAATTTCTTTCATGCGATAAATTGTATCTGATTGTTTGAAGAATATTTTTATTTTTTTTATTATTATTATTTTTTTTTTTAAATAAAGATTTCCAAAGTTCACTGGTTCAGTTACGTATATTGTTTTCACTGACGAGTATTTGTGACCACAGAAATAACGCACCAGCCTGTTTGTACCCAAGTCCTTGAATCGTCCACTGAACAGGTGTTTGTTAAGTACTTACAAACGTATACTGGAGTTCTTTAATGCTTCACTTGGTATCAGTAATAAATAATTAAAAAATCACTTGACACAAATTAATATATATATATAAACAGATATATATATATATATATATTATAGTTCTTCTGAATCAGTTTTTATTGGCGAATCCGTCCGTAGTCCGTCCATTGTTTGTCGCAGTCTGTTGGCCGCTTCGGCAGAAAACATTGGCATTTGTGGTAGCATCATGGAGTACGCTGCAGACGTCGAAGCTAGCATGGGGTAGAGGTAGGAAGCGTACGTGTTCCACGACGCCGGAGTTGTAGCGTGGAACGCACTGGGTCGGACCCGAGCAGCATTGGTGACGGGCCAGGAATAGAGATCTGACGTTTTTGTGCAGATTTCTGCAGCTCTTTGTTCTTGCAGCTCTAAACTCGCCGTGGGTGACGACACGGGGCTGGGGGACTCCGACGTTGAGCTGTTTGCCCGCGTTTCACCCGGACTTTGATCTGCTGCTGTTGTTTTCTGCGACTGTTTCTCGTCCCCCACGTCTATGGAGGTCTGGTCCTCTCCCTCCCCCTCCGCCTCCCCCTCCGCCTCACCCTCCTCCTCCTCCTTCGCCTCCTCCTGTATTGTTTCTGTTTTACTCTTGTTTTCTGTCACACGACTGTCAAAACTGACCTGAGGAAACGAAGGACGATCGCACACACGTTTCGGATCGGGCGCTAGAATACTTTCCATGTCGAACAGTCTTTTCTTGACGGGCGGGTTCGAAACTCCTGACTGGCCCTGCGACGGCTGGGGCTCGTTCCCTTGTCCCCGAACCCCGTTCTCGGAATCTTTATTCTCGTCGTCTTTGCCGTTGTTCACCAACCTGTCCTCTCCCCAGGTGGACTGCGGGGTGGGGGACGGGCTCGGACTGTCGTCTTCGTCCGGGACTGCGAGTCCCATGTGTTTCCTGACTTTCCTCTGAGCTCTGCGACGCCTGAAATCACCGCGTCCGAAATCCTCGACGTTGGCAGGATGCACGGCCCAGTAATGTCCCTTCCCGTTAGCGCTCCTGCCCGACTTGATGAAGCAGTCGTTGAGGGACAGGTTGTGTCGAATGCTGTTTCTCCACCCGGGCCCTCTGGTTCTGAAGTAAGCGTAGTTATCAAGAATCCACTGGTAAATGTCACTCAGCACTAGTTTCTTCTCTTTGGCACTCAGTATCGCCATTGCTATCAGCCCGATGTAACTCTGGCTGGGCTTCGGTTCTTCCTGGATGTACCTGGCCCTCAGGTCGTGTTTGTACAGGTAGCTCTGGGTGTAAGGGTCCGGCAGATGCGGGTGGTACGGAGAGATACCCAGGCTGGTGGGGTAGCCGCGGATACCGTACTGCAACCTCGCCCCGTAATCGCACAACTGCGGCCGTTGATAATCTAAAGCTGTGAGCTGCCCCATGTTAGGTGTGAACGAAAAATACGGCCCTGGGGTGGGGATCTTCAAGCCGTAGGGTAGGAGTGCGCCAGCGTTGGTACTACACATCGTGGTAGTCGGCTAGCCTTGTTGTTGTTGTTGTTGTTGTTGTTTTGTCACAGCGCCTTGTTGTCGACCGTGCGATGGTGCTGCAGCTATTCCCCAGTCGTGCGATGTGTCTCCGAATCTTTGTTCATTGTGGGTATCCCTTACCGCTTCTGTCGTTTAATAATATTGGTACACTGCTTATAAACTTCATCAAAGCCTTAGATAATTTTCCTTGTCAGTTTCTCACAAGGTGCTCGCGCAAAAGTACGCCTCTATATGAATATTAATAAGGTCGGGAACAATCTGTGTGCTTCGCGCCTATCACTTCTGTCAGTGTCAACGATTGGTCCGCGCTGCGATAATGACATTTCAAGTGACGAGGAAACGAGGCCCTTCAGCTCTGTGACGTCACTGCGTTGTTCGTCTGCGTTCGGACTGCTTCTCTTTGGGTCATTCGCTTTTCTGCTCTCACTCGATCTGGCGTTAACGGGTGCTGTGTTGTTGTCTTTTGTTTATTTATTTATTTATTTATTTATTTATTTATTTACTATCTGTTTATATGTTGTTGTTTTTTTTACTGTTTAAATGTTTAAACTTTTTTTTGTATAGTTTTAATTTAAAATTAATTTTATATTGTTATTATTATTATTATTATTATTATTATTATTGTTGTTGTTGTTGTTATTATTATTATTATTATTATTATTATTATTATTATTATTATTAAACACTGAAGGCTGGAATTTCAGAATTATTTATAAGAGAAAAATAAGTTAATTTTGCAGAATCTTTATTATTGTTTTATTTTATTTTATTCTATTCTATTCTATTCTATTCTATTCTATTCTATTCTATTTATTTATTATTTTATTTATTACTATTACTATTAACACAATCACCATTTATATTCAGCATCATCGTTATTAACATCGATATCATCTTCATTACCTCAAGCACTAACAGTCAACACAAGTCATTAAGCCTTAGCAAGTGTTAATCTAATTCTGTGTGTTTGGTTTTTTATTTTTTATTTTTTCAAATTGATTGTTTAATCCATAGATAATAAAATAATCTGCATGGCACGAAGAAAATCGCCTGCTTGCAGAATCTAATTTTAAAATTAAATTTAAAAATTAGTTTTATAAAATAATAAGGAACAGGAGTCAAAAAACATCTCTTTCTGTTTACGTCTTACATAGAAAGATATACACACATAAATAAATAATGCCCATACGCTCACAACACACACACACACCATACACAGACACACACACACACACACACCATACACAGACACACACACAGACACACACACAGACACACACACAGACATATATATTTACAGGCATTCACCCACATGGATATGTTAAATAAAATGTACCTGTATAAAAACCATCCCTAATGAAATTATAAAAGACAGAAAAGTTAAATAAAATGAGTCTGAATAATAATAATAATAATAATAATAATAATAATAATAATAATAATAATAATAATAATAATAATAATAATAATAATAATAATAATAATTAACAACACCAACAATAATAATAAATACATCTCTGAAAATCCTAAACTTAAATTTTTCCATGAAAAAAAGAAAAGAATGTAAATGTCCAGATGTTCTTACAACTTGATCACTTTTCTAAAATTCCATCATTTTTATAATAATAATAATAATAATAATAATAATAATAATAAATAATAATAATAATAATAATAATAATAATAATAATAATAAAATTATCATTAATAATTTGGGAAATATCAGATATTAAAGTAATTTAGAAAAAAGGTAATTAGTAAAATATAAATTAAACATACGGTTTAGTCTGTGGAATATCTGTATTAAATAATATTTCTTAAAGTTATGATAATTCTTATCACCATTCTTAATAATATCAGTCATCATAAATAACAATATTGTCATAATAAACATAACCATGAAAATCATGGTTGTTGTTATTATTATTATATTCGTCTTTTAGAAATTATGTAAAGAATTATATATATGTATTTGTGTATATATGTGATTGTATATATATATGTGTGTGTGTGTGTGTGTGTGTGTGTGTGTGTATGTATCTATATATATATATCATATATCTATCTATATATATATATATATATATATATATATATATTTATTTATTTATAGATAGATAGATAGATAGACAGATAGACAGATAGATAGATAGATAGACACACATATACATATATAAACAGATGTATGTAACCGAATATATATACATATATATTATTCTTCGTCTTCTTCTTCTTCTTTTCTTCTTCTTCTTCTTCTTATTATTATTATTACTGTTGTTGTTGTTGTTGTTGCTGTTGTTGTTGCTGCTGCTGATCCTGCTGTTGTTGTTTTTGTTATTATTATTGTTGTTGTTGTTGTAGTTGTTGCTGCTGTTGTTGTTATTATTATTACCTTTATTATTTAATTATTACTGTTATTGTTACTGTTGTTGCTATAGTTGTTATACATTTTATTGTTTTTTTTTTTAATCTAGTTCATCAGCTTTAATCGACTTTGTTGATAAAACTTCACACAGATTAAGAAAACATAAGAAAATAATTAAGGATAAAAAATTACTGTTAACTATTTTACAACACGCAGATTAAATATATATATTTTTTTAAATCAATAAGTCATTTTGTTATTTAAATTATGTATGATTGAAAAATGATGTAAATGAAAACTGATTAACGTATTTTCACAATGCACGGTAATTTAATTTTTTATTTTTATTTATTTAATATTATTTTAATTCTTAAAATAATAAAATAAAAATTCTTACCTGCCATTATAACAGCGAAAATATTACATTCAATTAAAAGTTAATAAATATTTATTCGGTTGCCTCCTGGTGAAATTTTAAAATTTAAACTGATGACAGAATTAAGGAATATGTTTTATTAATGCACAAAATGAGCTGTTTCATCAAGGGTGAAAAAAAAGAAGAAGAAGAAAAGAGAGAGTGAGAGAGAAAAAAAAGTTTTATTAATAGACGTCTATTTTGGTTATTAAACCTCTCTGTCTCTCTCTGAATTAATTTTCAGAATATTAAATTACTAATTATATGCCTTTGTTATTATTATTTATTTTTATTAATTTAATTTAATTCTATTTAGTTTCAATATTATTAAACTTCGTAAAAAGGTAAAATACATTATAATAAAAAAAAAGATCTGTCTTAAATATGATCAAGGTGTAAAAATAAGAATAACAAAAAGTTTCAGAAGTACTGATATATATATATATATATATATACCAGAACCTGTTTCAAAGTAGTTTTCAAAAAGAAACATGTAACAGATAAAACATAATTAGCATAAAGAGAAACACGCGTTTCTTTGTTCTGTTAACGGTCGAAATAAAAAGACAGAACTCAGAGAACAAAGACAAGAACAACAACAACTAAAAACAAGTAGTGAAGAAAAGAAAAGAAAAAATACAATAAAAAGAAAGTAGATGAAGAAATGAAAGAAGAATTAAATTAGAATAGGAAAACGAAAGAAAATGGAAAGAAGAAGGAGGAGAAAGACATAACAACAATAGGATAAAAGTGTATAAGATTTATACAAATTATACGAAAAAAGATGAAAATAAATGGAAAAAATAAGATTTAAAAATATAGAAAAACATAGAAAAGAAAAAGACAAAAAAAAAAAAAAAAGAAAAAAAAAGAAGAAAAATTAAATAAAACAGAAACTAAAGAAATAAATTTAAAAAAAGACAAGAAAACCGAAGAAAAAGAAAGAAAAAGAAAAAGAAAAATACGAAACAGGACGAAGAAATAAATAACAAAACAGAACAAAAAAAAAAAAAAAAAAAAAAGATGCTGATAATAACAGGTCGACCATCACTGAAATAATTTACATGCGTTTCATATTTTCATTGAATTGGGGAAACCATTTAACGTGAATTAGTCCGCGAGAGAGGCTGGCAGTCTCGCTTCACTCCCTCCCACTCCGCCGTCACACGTTGTGAATCATAATGCGTGTTTACACACACGAAACAACGAGACCGCTTGTCACATGAAGTGGTGCGGACCCCTCCAGTGTCTCCCCTTCTCCTGAGTGACAGCTCTCTATTTACCGGATATTTGTGTAATTCGGCAGGCTCTCTGATACGACAATGTACCAATTTCGTTTGCTGACGGCGGTAGGTCAGGACAAAAAAAAAAAAAAAAAAAAAAAAAAAAAAAAAAAAAAAAAGAAGAAGAAAGAAAGAAAACACACACATATACATACATACATATGTATATTTATATATATATATATATATATATATATATATATATATATACACACACACACTAAATATAACTCGCATGTACCTGTTATGTTGTTAATACAACTGATGTCAACCACTGATAGTAGATGAATGAATCTAATTCTTTTTTTTTTTTTTTTTTTAAGAATAATAACAAGCTTGCAATTTACTGACTGCTCGAAAGGTGCTTCGGGGTATGTTGAATATGGCTGCAATGTCAAATGAAAGAGCTCCATGTTTTTCTAAGGATATTTAGGCTCGTGTTTTGATAAAGTGTTAATTTATCCAAATAAGTACTCTATAGCAGGCTCGGAGAGGGAGAAAAGATGTGTAAAATAAGTGTGTAGTTTGTGGGTATTGAAAACAAAATGTGTGGGTGTACCTTTGACATGCTTTCTTGTATGTTTCGTTCTATTACGTTTCTTTATGTTTTCACTTGTTATTGAATTATATTTTAAAGTTTAGCGTTTGTTTGTTTGTTTGTTTGTTTGTGTGTTTAATTTATTTACAAGTTTTATTTATATTTTATCGTTTTATTCGCAGTTAATTGCTGTATTTTTATTTAGTTTAGTTTATTGTGGATTCACATGATTTATAGATGGAAAGAATGAAAGAGAAACAGAGAGAAAACAAAAATGAGAGAAAAGATAAACGGAGAGACACATAGAGAGAAAAGGAGCCAGATAGACAGACAGACAGACAGAGAGAGAGAGAGAGAGAGAGAGAGAGAGAGAGAGAGAGAGAGAGAGAGAGAGAGAGAGAGAGAGAGAGAGAGGGTGTTATTTTGGCTATACTTGTTAAATCAAATAACAGGCTAACAAAGTAAATTTTATTTTTGAAAATACTTGTTTAGAAATGGGAAAACGTGTACCAGCTACATTTTTTAGTTCAACAGTTGAGAGAAGTACAGATGCACTCAAACAGTAAGCTTTCATATTGAAATGACAACATTTACAATTATTATATATTTATAGGCTATTTACCGGAGCATTAAAACTCTTTGTTTAAAGTTTAGAAACACACAAATATTTAAATTTCATCACACAAGGAAAACAGTAAAAATCGATGAGCGTGAAGGCAAAACGGAGAAAAGAAAGAACGTTTTGTTTTTAGTTGATTACTGGTTTCAGAATAACGATTAAATTTTCAGAAGTAGATTTATATTTATTATGCATTTTTTCCTGACTGGATTTTTTATTTTTGTTACTTGTTGTTGTCACTGTCGTAATGCTAATGTTGTTATTTTTTTGCTGTTATTATTATTGTTGTTGTTATTGTTGTTGTTGTTGTTATCATTTTATTTATTCCTATTTCAGTCGAAGTCTATAGAAATCGAAAGAATTATCAGCTTCTTCTTATTGTTATTATAATCATCGTTATCATCAGTGTCATCATCATATTTCGTTGATTTGTTTCTCTTTTTTTTCTGAATATTGTCTGCTTACGGAAGACAGATTAAAATTATTTACTTCTAAACAGATTAGATAATTGGATTAGCAAATAACAGTAAT
>CM022669.1:18793590-18811090 GCA_012295275.1 Chrysomallon squamiferum
CTGTTACTGTTTCGGTTATTGCTCGAACGGCAACAATTTATTTACTTAACTATATATGTACAAACAGTTAATAATTTGCGAAGAAAGAAACAAAACAGTGTCTCAGTTTGAAATTTCGCTGAACGCTATGAACGAGTAGATCCATTACAAACCTTCAGGATAGAACAAAACAAAAACAAAATAAAACCAGAAAATCTAGGTAAAGGCAAAAGAACATAAAACAACTTGTATGCGTATCTCTCTCTCTCTCTCTCTCTCTCTCTCTCTCTCTCTCTCTCTCTCTCTCTCTCTCTCTCTCTCTCTCTCTCTCTCTCTCTCTCTATATATATATATATATATATATATATATATATATATATATATATATATATATATATATATCGCAGCTAAAGATAAAATAACAGTTTAACCCTGATAATAATTATAGCGAATTGTCAGTATCGTAGACGTTAAAACGATACGGTAACGCGATACGTTGTCTGAATACAAGTTACAAGCGCAAACTCGGGAGCTGTCGAGTGACTTGTCACGAACAAATCCTTTAGCTGGAAGACTTTATTTGTCCTCTGACTCGAAATCGTTTCGGGCGGCGGTGGGGTCCAAAACCCACCCGACTGGCGCTGAAGCTTGCCACATTCACACCAGCACGCTAACACCGCCAATTCTCAAGTTAAAACATCTTGTTTCTCCGGCCACACACAAAAACCCAGCCATGCCACGACACGGGACTTGAAAGGAGCTGCTAATCATTTAATTTATAAGGGATTGCGATAATTATATTGCCACTTTAGAAAGACATTCAAAGGCAAACGGTGTACAAATAAGTGGAGGACAAAAAAACACACAAGAACGGTGCCAGCGAATATGATATAGAGTGTTGTTTACAGCATATCACAAACTGATTCCCTTTACTCTTCTCCTGACAATAGAACTTGATCAACGCCAGGGCGCGAAGTGTAGACTCGTTTTACAAAACAACTGCCACACACAGACAGAATCAAGACACAGGTCGCTGCAATCAAATAGCTTGATCTGTTTTTACAGTACACTTCACAATAGAGCTGTTGAAATTAATTTAGCCACGTACACTGTCACTCAATTAACAACTCTGTAGCTGACATGCATAACTGTGTACAAACAATCTAAATCCATGTATATATACACACACGCAAACATACACGTACACAAGCACATATACAGACATGCATAGATACATACGTACCAATTACATATATGATAAATACACATACAATACATAATACACAAACATAAACATACACACATACAAACAGCACAATACCATATATAAAAAGCATATTCTGAAACACGTGCTTCACAACAGCTAGCTCTGATTAGCACGTTATTTTTTTTTTTTTTTCATATTTCATTTCATTTACACGTCAGTCAAAACTGTAATCTCTAACAACACTTAAAAAAAAAAAAAACATCATTCAAATGTGACGTGATCGGGCCAGGAAATAAACATTGATTAAAAATATTTTTTTTTTTTTTTTCTCAGAATGAAAACAAAAATTACACTCCTGTTTGTTAACAATTTTAAACTCGTCTCTCCATTAAACATTCAAGATATGTCACCAGCTACACAAACACACGTCAGATTCCATAATATCAAACACGAGTTTTAAATTGAGACACGTCCATTGTTTCCTGATCTGAATGACGTTCTAAACAGCCGGTCCACGCTTCATCGAACTCAGACAATCGACGAATAACAGAGTTTAGTATTTTCTCATTATCTAAAATATTTGAAGAACCCTGGTGCTGAGGACTTCTTTGAGAAACCCAGAATAACCTGACGAAGGTAATTTAATTTAATTTTAAAATTCAAGAATTATATGCGTGTATTTTTTTTTTTTTTTTTTTTAAATTAGTTTTTGTTATATAATTATAGTTCGAAAAGAAGTGAGTTTTTGTTAGACATAGTTAATGAGACGATGAAGAAGTAATAATAATAATAATTACTATTATTATTATTATTATTATTATTATTATTGTTGTTGTTGTTGTTGTTGTTGTTGTTGTTATATTATAATAAAATAAATAAATAATTCATTTATTAAAATCGCCATCAATTTAATTTCGTGAATATTAGCAGATTTACATTAAATAATTAATTTCACCTATTTTATAAACTTATTCGTAAGAAATATATATATATATATAGTTAGTTAGTTAGTTGTCGCATGCAATTACGCTCACACTTCTACTCTCTCTCTCTTTCTCTCTCTCTCTCTCTCTCTCTCTCTCTCTCTCTCTCTCTCTCTCTCTCTCTCTCTCTCTCTCTCTCTCTCTCTCTCTCTCTCGTCTCTCTGTCTTCCACACTAACTCGATCGCAAGCGTTGCATATTTAAATTTGATGTATCACGTTTTCAGCAGTACTGACGCTGTGTGTATGACAAACAACTAATATGACAACCAAGGCTCTGGAAATTGTTTCGCTTGCTTTCGGAACCCGGGGCAGATATCAGGTGTGTCAGTATACCGTGATTCTCTGTACCCTGTTCTCTTCAGTCTGGCAGTTGCTTGTTTATATATTTATAGGTGAGTATTGTTTACCGGATTCCTTATGCCCCAAAATAACAACAGTAAGCATACACTATTATTATACCTCGAGAGTTATTTGTAAAAGTATATACATTTTTAAAATTTTTTTTAAAATATTTTCTTTAAGATTCTGTTTGTATCTAAATCGTTATAATTAAATTTATTTTATTTATTTTTATTATTATTTTTTTTTTTTTAAACCGAAATAATTTTCTTCTGTTTCTTTATGTTTATTAGTCTTTTATATATCGTTATTAATAACAATATTTTTAAAACCGTCATAACTATCAGCCTTTTCTGTAATTATTTTATTCCATTTATTTTATTTACTTATTTACTATTTATTTATTTATTTACTGTTATATTTCTTATCATCCATTTCTATATTAATTTCTATTTCACATTTTTATGTTTATAGCAATTGTTTTTATACAAGCATAAACATAATGAATACTGATAATAACAATTACTACTATTAGTACTATTCCAAACATGCATAACTTGGCATCATCATCATGATTTTTGTTATTATTATTATTATCATTATTATTATTATTATTATTATTATTATTATTATTATTATTATTATTATTCTGTTAAATGACAGCGAAACAGATTAACTATACCTGCCAACCTGTGTCTTCCGCGACCTTAGACCAATTATTTCAGGTTCCTTTTGGATCGCTCACGCAAAATGACGTCATCTACTCTTCATGTAGTGTAGAACTTCTCCCAAACGTGACAAGCAGTGGCAGGGTCTCGATTCCGTGTCCGTACGGCTACAGCTATGAACTAGATAAAGGCATTTCCATTGTTTCTCAGGTGAGTTTGTAATTTTCCATTCTTAGATTATTTGGTGTATGACATAATTGTAAAGAATATGACATTTGATATTTATCCACGACGTGACGTCACAATGACACAATTATAACTGCAAATAAAAGCAATTTAGATATAAACAAAACACAAGCTTTTTAAAATCTACAGAAACTGTTTTTTATTATCATTATAATAATAATAATTATTATTATTATTATTTATTTTTATTTTTTATTTTTTATTTTTCCCCAGTGGGATCTGGTCTGTGACAAGTATTACCTAAGCAGTATGACGCAGGCTTTGTTTATTGCGTCACAAGGGGTAGGGGCTGTGCTGTTCACGTATATCTCAGACAGATCAGGGAGAAAGCCGGTTCTCATTGCAGTGCTCACCGTTACTCTCTTCCTGGCCCTTGCAGTTTCATTCGCGGCTTCACTTCCTGCGTTTCTTTTGCTCAGGAGTATACTAGGTGCTGTGTCGGAGGTAAAAAAAAACAGTTAATAAAGAAGTGGAAACACATTACTGAAATTTTATGGTTATTATTACTACTACTGCTACTACTATTACTATTGTTACTTCAGTTACCATATTATTATTATTATTATTATTACTACTACTACAACTATTACTATTGTTACTTCAGTTACCATATTATTATTATTATTATTATTATTACTACTACTACAACTATTACTATTACTAGTACTAGAACTATTAATGTTACGACTACTACGTCTACCAGTATTACTACAGTTACCGGACAAATTATCCGGCGTCCTGAAATCCGGAAGGACCAAAACACCGGAAGTTTTAATCATAGTTCGCGGGTGTTGTCCTCACCAGACCGCAACTACTCTTTCAAACAGTTTACGTGTCGAGTCGGCACAGTTGTGTATCGTCAGTTTCCTTTATGTTTTTAATTCTAAAATGTTTATGCCTAATTATTTATGTATTTTTTCTTGCCTTGGTACCATAAAACCGAAAAATCCAGAAATCCGGAATGCCTCAGGCTCCAAGGAATCCGAATAGTTGGTCGGGTACCTGTGCTTCTACTATTACTATTACTACTACTACTACTACTACTACTACTACTACTACTACTACTACTACTACTACTACTACTACTACTACAACTACTACTACTACTATTTCAGGGTGCGTACTTGATCTCAATAACAATGGTTTTAGAACTCAGCGTTCCTGCAAACAGACTGAACATTTTCGTGCTGTACGCCTTTGTGTGGGGAGTCTCTGCAGTGATGCTGGCTCCTGTAGGTTTCCTCTTGAAGAGCAGCTCCTGGCGAATCATCCAGTGTGTGTCCAGCATGGTCGGCTTGATTGTCTTACTGCAGCTCTGGTGTGAATTTTAAACTGAGAGAGAGAGTGAGAGAGAGAGAGAGAGAGAGAGAGAGAGAGAGAGAGAGAGAGAGAGAGAGAGAGAGAGAGAGAGAGAGAGAGAGAGAGAGAGAGAGAGAGAGTGCCAGAGAGAGAATGCCCGAGAAAGAATGGCAGAAAGAAATACTAAAAAAGGTAGAGAGAAAGTGACAGAAAGTGACAAAGAGAGAGAATGAGAGAAAGAGAGACAGAACGAGAGAATGAGAGATGAAGACAGAGAGAAAGTGAAAAAAGAATGACAAAGAAAATAACAAAGAGATAATGAGAGAGAGAGAGAAACAGATGATATGGCTGTCTCTGTGTTTTTCATCGTTTCTGCTGTTGTTGTTATGATATAATTTTATTCCAAATTCTGCTGTTTACAGGACGGTTGACGAATCAGTTCGATGGCTGCTTTCTAACAGACGATACCACGAGGCGCTGTCTCTAATCAGAAGAATCGCTTGTATTAACAAAGTTGACTTGAATTCTGTATTTGCCAGGTTTCCAGAGACTAAACCTACTACAGAAATCGATAATTCCCTATCTGTTTCTGAAAGCAAACCAGATACAACAGAGATCATCACCGTCCTTGATTGCCGAGACACAGTTGTCTTGAGATCAGAAGGAGCAGGGGACGTAACTACTCCAGGTAGTTGTTACCCGACGTCAGATTCGATTGTCTCCCTTGCAGACGTGAATGAAATGGTAGATGGAGTTGGCAATTTATCGTTCTCGGATGAAGCAATGATTGAAAAATTAACAACGCCTTTCAAACAGACACATCGTTCACGTTGTGAGGCTCTGGCTTCGAAACATATCTGTATCAACATGGTGGTGTTGTGGATTATGTGGTATTGAAATAAATAAATAAATAAATAAATAAATAAATAAATAAATAAAAATAAATTAATTAACTAAATAAAGGCATGATTTTAAATTTTTTATTTAAACATTATGTGACAAGGAATATTTAATTTATCAGAAATTACTTGTTAATTTTTTGTTTCTTCAATTTGTCTATATTATCTATCTATCTGTCTGTCTATCTATCTATCTATCTATCTATCTATCTATCTATCTATCTATCTATCTATCTATCTATCTGTCTGTCTGTCTATATATCTATCTATCTGTCAGCCTATCTCTATCTGTCTGTCTATCTATCTATCTTTATCATCTATCTATCTATCTATCTGCCTACCTACCTATTTATTCATAAATTGAAAATTCATTAGTTATGTAGCCTAGCTCTTCTTTTTGTTCTCTCCTAATCTTTCTTCTTCTTCTTCTTTTTTCTTCTTCTTCTTCTTCTTCTTCTTCTTCTTCTTCTTCTTCTTCTTCTTCTTCTTCTTCTTCATCTTCTTCGTCTTCTTCTTAAAATATGTATATGTTCATGTTTATTTCCAGGCTGTCCAGCAGCCTGAGCTTCTATCTGATATTTTTCACGACTAAATCTTTGTCATCAAATCTCTACCTGACTTACATTCTTGCTAGTCTGGCCGAGTTTCCTGCAATGCTCTTCATTTGGTTATCTCTCGACAGGTTTGTTTTAACGTATACGATTAACATAGCTAATAAATGAACGAACGAAGGAAAGTGAGGAAAGAAAGAAAGAAAGAATGAATGGATACATGTTATTGTTATAATATACATTGTTACATTTCATCTCGTAACAGCTAACATATTCATTATAATTATCTTGATCATAATATTTGTTTTGTTTCCATCGTCATAATCATCATGTTTGTCATCATCATTATCGTTATCACCTTAATTATCATCATCATTATTATTATCATCATCATAATTATCATGTTTTTTAATCTTTCCATCATCACCAGCATCATCATTATCATTATTGTTATCGTTATCATATAATCATCATCATCGTCATCATTATTATTATAATAATAATCATCATCGTCAATACTATCATCATAATCATCAGCCTCTTCATAAAATGTCATTAACGACAACTTTACACTAATCATATTGTTGTATCTCATATAAATGTTTCAGACTAGGTAGGCGGTTATCTCTTATCATATTTGCCACGACGGGAGCTACAGGATGTCTAGTTTCAACATTACTGAAACACTTTCTAGGTTTGCATACAAACAATTATATGTAAAAAAAAAAAAAAAAATATATATATATATATATTTTCATAATCAGAACAAACTTATACGGGTAGAACAATTTTTGCATAAAGTCGAAAATTCTTAGATACGTTAAAAAAAAAATAATAACATTTCTGTTGTCTTTATTTTAGCTGGCAATTCAGCTGCTGAAATCTCTGCTGTGGTTATGGGATTTACTGGAAAAGTTGGAATATCTGCAACCTATTATGTGATTATCATCTATACCATGGAACTTTATCCCACCCCAATACGGTATGGCGTGCAAAATTTAATATCCTAGATGCTGTAAAATAAACATTAAAACAAAAGGGATAGACGTATACAGAGAATAAAGCAGGAAGATTGTATAATAAAAAAACGTTCTCGATTTAGAAAGTGGCTTTCTCAAAAAAAAAGACAAGGCAATGAAAATGCTGCAAGAAAGATTTAGTGTATGTTGTAACATACTGAGGTCAAATATTTTCTAACATCTTTTATTTATTTATTTATTTATTTATTTATGTAAATACATTTAATACTGTTATAAAAATTATTATTATCATTAATATAATGTTACTGTCATTGTTATTGCTATTGTTATTGTTGATGTTATCATCATCATCATTATTATAATTATTATGATCACTTGTGTTTAAAATGTTATTAGTTTTTGCATGAGCTATGCAACAGCTATCTCTGTTTGTTATTGAATAATGATGAGCTACTAATGTAAAATATTTATCGTTTTTAATTTCCATTTTCAGGAATATAGGTGTAGGATCGTCAGCATTGTTTGGTAGGATTGGAGGTATCTTAGCGACATTTGGAAATATATTAGTAAGTTAAAAATATTTTTGGTGATTATGATAATGATGATATAACGATAAATATTATTACTATAACCACCACCATAAAAACGACTACTACTACTATTAACACTACTAGTTTACTACTACCACTACTACTACTACTACTACTACTACTAAAAAAAAAATAATAATAATAATAATAATAATACAGTAGCAACAACAACAGCAACAGCAACAAACTAGCATAACTGAACCACTTAACTTCGTTCTCATCTGCTGTCTATATTTTTTTTTTTTTTTCTTTTTTTTTTCGGCAGCATGAAAACTGTGCTTGGTCTGTTGGAACTATTTCTGGAGTTCTGAATGTTCTTATACTTCTTCTGGCCTTTGTGCTCCCCGAGACTAAGAAGAAACCACTCCCTCAGACCGACAGAGGACGTCAATAACCTGTACGATAACAGCAACTATAAATGCTGCTGAAGATGATGGTCGATTCGATTCTTCTGGAACTTTCTATCATGATTAGTTTCTGCTTGATGAGGCTGGACAAGATGATCCTAGGTCTAGACTGATCTGTAGAACGTTAATACTGTCATGGAGAAATAGTATGAAGAATATAAAGATTGTTTGATGCCAAAAATAATATAACTTAAATTGTTAAATGGAACTTATAAGATGCCAGATGTTTGATAAATAAAATATACCGCTATGTTTTCTACATCTTTATTATATTTTATTTTATTTATTTGTTAAATGGAAGTTCGAATGTACTAGATGTTTGATAAGTATCCATCTATCCTTTCTATTACTTTATTTATTTATTTTATCATTATTATTAAGATCATTGATCATTGTTATTATCAGATAACTGGGTTAACCGAGTTTTATGAAATAAAAAACTAATTATTTTGATTCGTTTTTCAAAACCATTATTTTATTTTATTTCTGTACATCTATATTTATGTTTGTGTATATTTATTTATCTATGAATATACATAAATCTGTATTTGTCTACTTCGTCTGTTACTGAATGTGTATGTGTGCATATATAAAAACGCATGTTTGTTGTATGTTTACTCATTATAAATAAAATGTATCAGTTATGAACCAAAAGCATTAAATGTTAGAATGAACAAACTTGTACAATTACGTAGAAAATTTATTACAAGCAGATCCATGCTACGATTAGGATTTGTTTAACAAATGATCCAAATATTTTATGATTGTTTGAAAAGAATGTATTAAAACTGTATGCGAATAGTTGTAATAATAATATGATTTTCTCATAATAATAATAATAATAATAATAATTATTATTATAATAACAAAATATAATAATAAAATTAATAAATAAGTAAATAAATAAATAAAGATCTAAATAAATAAACAAACAAACAAATAAATAAATAAACAAACAAACAAATAAATAAATAAATAAATAAACAAACAAAACTACCACGTCGACAAAAAAAAAAAAAAAAAAAAAAGAACAACAATAACATCAGTGTTTTTCAAATCGACTTTCATTATTCCGAAAATCTTTATCAATCTGCATGACCTTCATTCTAATTCTGTTACTTGTGTCTCAGTTTATTTGGCTTGGTTGAACGTCCAAGTGAAAAGAGATGGGAAAACAGTCACGTGTAAAACAGACACAGTGGGTTAGACGAGTTTTTTTTATCTGATAGGAAAAATAGAACGCGTGACTGAAGAGATCTTCTGAAGTTAAAATTTGTCCACCTTTTCTGAATACCTTGGGCCCGTTATATTCCGAAGGTAAGTGAATCAATCTCTTTATTTTATATATATTAAAAAGAAAATATATAATAATTATTAATTATTTAAAATAATTAAACTGTAACACTATAAAGCGTTGACTGTTTAGCTTGCAAACGTTTGTTTAATACATTGGAATATTTGATTTTAGTGTCACTTGTAGGACGGCGTGGTTATAGCAATTGTAACAACAATTATGTTAAACTGTGATGTAAAGAACGGTCGAATTGTCGTTATGAATACAAATACCCAGCAACAGTTGATTAAGTGAATATTTCCTTTATCTTGGGGCAATCTACAACGACAGAAATTTACTAAGTATGATTCAATTGATATCTTAAATAATTACTGAAGGGTGATATGTAATTTGATAGACAGCCATGTCCACAGACCCAGCAGAGGTTTTAGAGATATATGCAGTGTAATTTCTGGCGAGTTGATTTTTGTACGCTTCTCAATTATAGTTTTTATTATTACGTGAAACCATGTTAGATAACGAATTAAGAGGATTATATAATATGTCAGTTGCAGTTATCTGGCAAAGTTATTTTGGTTTCTTCGCCTTCTTTCTTTTTAAATTTTTTTATTTTTTTTAATTTTTAATTTTTAATATAAAAGATTTCTTACCGTTATCGAAAAAAAAAAGTTGTAAAAAATAAAATAAAATAAATAAATAAATATAATAATAATAATAATAATAATAATAATAATAATAATAATAATAATAATAATAATCATACCTTTTCTTCTGTCCGTTCTTTCTCTATTTGTTTTTTTTTTTATTATTATTATTATTATTATTATTATTGTTATTGTTGTTGTTGTTGTTGTTGTTACAAGTAGTAGTAGTATCATTATCATCATTATTATTTTTTTTATTATTGTTATTACCATTTTCGTCATTATTATTTATTGTTATTCTATTTTTATTCTTCTTGGTTTTCTTATTATTATTATTACTATTGTTGTTATTATCATTATTATTATTAACATCATCATCATCTTCATTATCATTATTATTATTATCATGATCGTCATTATCATCATCATCAACATCGTCATTACTATTATTATCATCATCATCATTATCATTATTATTACTATTATCATCATCATCATCATTATTATTATCATTATTATTATTATTATTACTATTATTGTTGTTATTATTATTATTACTATTATTATTATTATTATTGTTATTATTATTATTGTTATTATTATTATTATTATTATTATTGTTGTTGTAGTTGTTGCTGTTCTTGTTGTTGTTGTTTCAGGAGATGACGTTGCTGCTGATTCTCATCTCGTTGCTGGGGCTGACGTTGTCAGAGATCGTGCTGCAGGAACATGGCTACCTGCGACTTCCTGGGCGGGGCGGAAGTAAATACGTGTTCGGCATGAACGCCGCCACAGAGAGCACCTACGACACACGACATCGCTACCTCTACGTCATAGGTGTGTGACGACAACAACTGCAGCAGCAACCACCAATAACAGCAGTAACAACAACAACAACACCAATAATAATAATAATAAATATAAATGTGTTTAGTGTTGGAAACACAAAACAAGAATATTTATTTATTTTATTTTATTTTATTTTATTTTGTTTTATTTTCGAAACAGAAATTGACGATCCAGCTCAGCTTGATATTGTTGTTGTAGTTGTAGCTGTTGCTGTTGCTATTATTACTATTATTATTATTATTATTATTATTATTATTATTATTATTATTATTATTATTATTATCTTCTGATCCATGGGTGTTATGACTGAACGGTGAAATATGAATTTATATATACCTATAGGGCAGTTTTACAAGAGCGACTTCCACACATTTTGGGCAAAGATACATGCGAGCGATGCACACAGTAATCACGCCATTTCTGTTTTACACAGGAACCGATGAAAAGGTTTTACATCAAGTTCGAATCAATTCCAACGGCACGTACATGTGGCCCGAGCTGGTCCACCACTACGACCTCCCCGACATCGAAGACGGAAATCCTCTGGACGTTGAGGTTTGTTACAACTATCCGAAAGGATATTTCGTGATTTCGTTCGAGGGTAAGGATGACGAAAGCAGCGGCCATGTTAATTTTTACGATCTCCCCACCTCCGACGGCGCACCTCTAAATATGATTCAGAGACGTAAGTGATTTGTGTCTTTCTGTTTGTTTGTTTGTTTGTTTGTTTGTATATTTGTTTGAATATTTATTTGTGTATTTATGTATTTGTTTGTCTCTTTGTTGGTCTCTCTGTGATTTTTTTTTTTTTTTTTTTTTTTTTTTTTTGGCTGGCTGTTTGTTTATTGTATTTATTTATTTATTTATTTAGTTGTTCCTTTGCTGTTGTTTTCATTTTCTGTTTTGTTTGTTTGTTTGTTTGCTGATTTATTTATTTGCCTATTTATTTCTTTGTTTAAATGTTTATTTATTGTATATATATATCATTTTATTTATTTATTATTTATTTATTTTTTGTTTGTTTAATTACTTTTTATTTATTTTATTTTTTTTTTATTTATTTTTTTTTTATTTATTTGTTTATTTTATTTTTTTTTTTTTTTTTATTTTATTTCAGTTGTCGTTGGCGCTCACCCTGAGAATCTGAGGTTCACGCCCGACTGCTCCACTCTGCTGGTGTCAGACGAGGGCGTCCCGTATCTTCAAGATGGCGTCAAGGTTGACCCCGAGGGTGAAATAAACATCATTGACACAGCGAGTTACGACCACTCGACCCTGGGATTCTCAGTCAGGTGGAACAATGACCAGAACGCCCAGCAGTGAGTACTACATCGTACTGTTCAACAAAAACTGAAGTAAAGAGTGTTGAGATCTTGTAATAGATGGTTGAAGTTAACGTAATGTCAGATATTACTAATTTATTCTTTACTTATTAGTACACCTTAACGCAGGGGTCTTAAACACAAGGAAAGAAAAGGGTGATTAAGAGGTCCAATGGGCCAAGGATAATGGTGTGGAACTGGGATGAGTGGATGCTATAATTAACATTTTATTGAGTATCAGATATTATTTTCTGTAATGTGGCAAGACTGTGACAATGACCGAACTATGTTTCATGCAAGCAAAGAGATGATCGTGGGCCACGTGTAATTAGTCTGTGTGTGAGACTCCTGCAACAATGGACTTTTTTTAGATGTTTAGTGAGACAGTCACAATCAGTTTTCAGCGTTTCTTTCACCTCACTGCGCTTTTATCTCACATCACTGTTCTCCACATTACAGCTTGATTTTGTATCTCTGTCGTCATTTTTTCTGTGGATTTCTATCCCATAATTAATTTGCCACTGGTTTACTGCCTCTGTCATTCACACAGTAACTTGCTTAGTCTTTCATTTACTCATTTATATGATACTATAACGTACTAGTTACATGTATAAGCCTGCAAGATAGTTAATCATCCTGATCATCATTAACAACATCATCATCATCTTCATCATCAGTGACCTCATCACCTTCATCTCCTTTTACAGAGATCTAATTAACAGAGGTTACAGGTATTGGATGAAAGACGCTGTTTCAACATTTTCTCGTAACGTTGAGCCAGAATACATCTCAGTCAAAGATGATGGTTCACAGGCCTTCATAACTCTTCAGGTAAGAATCCATCATCTTCCTTCATATCTATGTAACATATATTGTCTGAACATGGACGCGTTATCTGGCAAATGAGAGAGAGAGAGAGAGAGAGAGAGAGAGAGAGAGAGAGAGAGAGAGAGAGAGAGAGAGAGAGAGAGAGAGAGAGAGAGAGAGAGAGAGATTAGATTGTTACTATAGTCTTAAGATATGAGTTTTATCGTGATGATCAATCGAGTAGTTGGATCTGAGCAAAACAAAGATGGAATCTTCAGAGAGTAACCAGCTATTTTTGTAATTTGGCAAACCAAATAATACAAAAAGCTATATTTCTGGTCAGTACCCAAAAATATAGAAATGTATCTAGTTATCATACTTTATCACTACATACAGTGATTGTTGTGTGTATGTGTGAGTGTGTATGTGTGTGTGTGCGTGCGTTTGTGTGCGTGTGTGTGTGTGTGTATGAGTGTGTCTGTCAAACACAGATATTTCGGGGCACGAAAAGATGTTAACTGAGATATCTCAAAGTTAAAGCTATGACGATATATTACATTTACTTCACCATTGTCTGTGATAAGAAAAATCGGTGTATATTTGAATTAAACTATTTATCTCGTTCACTTGAAGGAGAACAACGCTCTGTGTATTATAAACGTGACGAGCAAATCAATTCTGAACATTTACCCGATGGGAACAAAGAACTGGAACTCGCACGTGTTCAGTATGGATACAAGCGACATGGATGGTAACATCATTAAATTTAAAATATTTTTAGTAAGGAAATGAAAATGCAAAACGGAACTGATCCTTTCATTTCTCTCTCTCTCTCTCTCTCTCTCTCTCTCTCTCTCTCTCTCTCTCTCTCTCTCTCTCTCTCTCTCTCTCTCTCTCTCTCTCTCTCTCTCTGTCTTACAATCGCTCTCTAAGTAGCTATGTGAATTAAAACAGAAATAAAATTATGTTTCAAAAAATCTTTCGTGAAGAATTTACTTTCTGGTAACATTAACAAAAAATACAATGTTGAATCAGACATATGTCACTTGTCTCTCTCTCATTTCTGTTTATTTTTTTAGTTAATAACGGAAAAGGAATTGTTTTGAAACGAAGAAAGGTAAAAAGTTTCTTTCAAGCGGACAAAATAGCCTATCTGAAATGGAACGGTCTGGACTACATTGTGACCGCCGATGAAGGCAAAAAGAGTAATATTCCCGCTCTCAGTTTCACTGACAACGAACGCGCAGGAGCGCTTGGTAAGTTTGTGTATGTGACGTCACTGTATCATGGTTCTGTGGTTAAATGGTACACACACACACACACACACGCACACACACACATATATATACATACGTATGTATGTAGTATATAAGTCTAATGGTATGAGATCACTGAGACCTAAAGAAACGTTTCTGAGAAAATAATTGTTGAATACATACTGTCTTTAACACACAAGCTAGATCCCTGGAATTTGTATCCTCAAACATATGTATGAACCTTCAGTAAATGTAGCCAACGTTTATTGGCTGACTGACGTTGAACAGGTCTGCCGTTACAGATAATCTGGTATCTGATATGATTTTTAAAATCTTTATATAGTCACTTACACACGAAATATCACCGTATCAAATGACTGACATGATACCTTTATTTTAAACTCTGCAATCAAGTCTGAGCATATGAAGCTGAAAAAGAAGCGTTTAAAATAAATAGGCATAGAAATAAAAAAATAAAAAAGACAGATTATGACGGTAAAGAAGGCTGAAATTGTAATATAAAAAACAATATGTGATTTATTATAATTCCTGTTCCTGTTGTCACACAGTTTATTTTCTATTCATAGACTGGAGTCATATATCAGACCCGGTACTGAAGACTCAACTTGAAACTAATGCTGAATTAGGTAAGAGAGAGAGAGAGAGAGAGAGAGAGAGAGAGAGAGAGAGAGAGAGAGAGAGAGAGAGAGAGAGAGAGAGAGAGAGAGAGAGAGAGAGAGAGAGAACATATATACATACAAGCTCACGAGCGCATGTTCATTCAAACATAAATGCATACGCATACACATAAACATATACATAAACACACACATCCAGAAACACATGCTCAATACAGACATACAGACAGACAGACAGATATTGTCTTTCAAACGTATAAACAAACAGAGAAAAAGAGACAGACAGTCAGAGCCAGGGAGTCAGAGACGAGCACAGAGAGTGAGTCGGAAACACCCACACACACATTCATTCTTAACTCTGTCATTTTTCTCAGGTCGTCTGCACGTCAGCACAGTGGATTCTGGCGACACCAACGACGTGTTTGCTTTCGGAGGGCGAGGTTTTTCTATCTGGGAGTCGCTTGACGCGTTTGGGCTGGGTGGACGTGTTTTCGAGAGCGGAGACGACTTCGAAGTGATCAGCGCCGCCAACTACGACAGAACGTTCAATGGCGACTCTTCGACAGGAACGAGAACTCCAGTCCAGGAGGCAGACTCGCGATCTCCTAACATGGTTATTATTAAGTTTTCTTTTCACCATTATTTATTTATTTATTTATTTATTTATCTGTTTATCTCAGGTTTGATTATGTAATAATAATAATAATAATAATAATAAGAAGAAGAAGAAGAAGAAGAAGAAGAAGAAGAAGAAGAACAACAACAACAACAACAACAAATAAAAACAACAACATCATTATCAAAAACAACAACAACAACAACAATAATAATAATAATAATAATAATAATAATAATAATAATAATAATAACGATAATAAAGAAAAACAACAACAGCGACAGCAACATCAACAACAGCATCATTACAAACACTCGCTGTATTTTTCAGGGACCAGAAATCAACTCGCTGGCAGTTGGAGAATTTGAAGGCACGTCCGTCCTGTTCTTTGGCTCTGGACGAAACGGAAACATCTACGTCTACGCACTGAACCCTGAAATAGTCACCTACCCCACCCCAGTGTTCCAGCACGTGCACAGGCGAGGACTACAGGAGTCCCAGTGGAACACTCTGTATGCCCAGGGACATGCAGGAGATGCTGGCATCAATGATATGAGGTTTGTGCCAGAAACTGTATTCAATGTATGATATATTCATTATTATAGGCCCAGTTATAACCTACGTGGAGTTCATGGTTTTTTTTTATTATTGTCTCGTTGTGTGATGAAAATACAGATAATTGGTAGATTTCACGATAGTTTTATATTATCGTTATATGATGAAAGTACCGTTCATTTCATTATATGATGAAAGTACCAGATAATGTGTCGGGATCACGATATTTTTATCGATATTTTTATCGATATTTTTATCGATTTGTTTATCGTTATTTTTATCCAATTTTTTATCGATATTTTTATCGTTATTAATTTGTGATGTAGTAACTGTTATAGAAACTATATAGAATATTCATGCCTAAAATTAATATGTTTAAATTTGAAACAAACTATTCATACATTTGTAATATATTTTTTTTCTTTAATCCAGATATGTTGACGTAGCAGGTGATAAGACGTTGGTGGTGGTGTCAACACGAAGCAGTAGCGTGTCGTTGTACAAGTTAGCTGATGGATCCAAAGATATTGTCCCGTGAATGAAAATTTTAAATCGGAACATACCTCAGTGTATCTGCTACTTGTGTGTGTGTCAATGTATACAATAAATTAACATATACAACTACAGTATGTGTCTGTTTTATTTCTGTGAGATAGTGTAATAATAATAATAACAATGGTATGATAATAATAAAAAAAATAATAATAATATAAATAATAATAAAAATAATAATGATATGATAATAATAATAATAATAATAATAATAATAATAATAATAATAATAATAATAATAATAATAATAGTAACAATGGTTGTGTAATAAAAAAACCAAATGGAACATTTTCCTCCCTAACTCTGCCTCACCAAAGGTCGTGTAAATTGCTTTCTTGTACGTGGGAAAATGTAGGTAAAATAATCCTTACTGATAATCTGTTGTGACAGTCTATAATCTTTAAAAAAAAATTCTCTCACATTATCAATGAAATTTTTGTGATTTGCATCCATTTACCTTCCTATTCTTAGAATTTTATCTAAAAGTTTCTTTTTCAAATCTAACTCTCTTGTTAAAAACACACAAAAAAACATGAAATAATTAGCAAGAAAACTTATTATGATATTCAGATTTTCAAATTAGTTTTCTTTATTGTCACTGATACAGGCTCATATTTACAGAAAAGTGCATTTCATCTGATTTTTAAAAGTTTGACGTAAGTCTGTGATAATCGTAAAAGCCAGTCGTAAACGAAAATTTACGTCTTTTTGTGAACATGAGAACATGATTATTGGACACATTAAATTTGTTATTCAGATTATTCTTGAGTTACTAGAATTCTTCTGAAATGGGATAACAAATAATTTAATTAATTAAT
>CM022669.1:18813590-18826090 GCA_012295275.1 Chrysomallon squamiferum
ATTTTTAAATTTGTCCCAAAGGTTCGGGAACGTCCATGATTCATGTGGTCGACACAATAAACCTCAATGGCTTGAGTCTTAGAGCTTCGCAGACTTTCACTGGGTCGTTTGGAAAACCGCTGGACGTCCAAGTTTGCAGAACCACGTCAGAGTGGGTTCATTTTTCTCCTTTTTGTTTTATTTTATTTCATTTTACTTTCTTGATATAGAATTACGAATAAAACATAATAAAATAATAATGAAAATTCACTATAGGAATAAGTTATCCGAGAAATGCATACGTATAAATAGTAAACACAAAAACACGATACTACATACAAACATATGAAGAGATGAATAGTCAGACAGATAGACATATGTGTGTGTGTGTGTGTGTGTGTGTGTGTGTGTGTGTGTGTGTGTGTGTGTGTGTGTGTGTGTGTGTGTGTGTGTGAATCAGACAGACAGACAATCAATCATTCGTTATATAAGTTGATTTAATTTAAATTGTCAAATTACAGCCACGCTTTTGTCGCCATTTCATTCGAGGGTGTAAACAATGTAGCTGAAAACGGTCACGTGCATATTTATCCCCTGGGGTCGGGAATTAGAACTGATTTCAATGATCTTACCGGAGTTTCAAGACAAGTTGGTAATTTCCTTTCTTTCACTTTCGGTTTCTTCATTCATACATACATACATACATACATACATACATACATACATACATACATACATACATACATACATACATACATACATACATACATACATACATACATACATACATACATACATACGTATATATATACACATACACACACATTCACCACACATATACACACTTTTATATTTTTATTTTAATTTTATATTGTATTATATTGGTTTTTATTACAGTGCTGCACTGTGCTATATTATTATTATTATTATTATTATTATTATTATTATTATTATTATTATTTAAGCTGAACCTGTTGTTGTAATTGTCAGAGTCAACATCGTCATTGTCATAATCACAGAAGTCCAGAAGGACCAATTTCAAATTCTAGCTAATGATAAACAACCATTGTTTCAAAATATATATAAAAGATGCAAGTCGGTACTGAACAGGAATAACATAGATCTTCTTTTAAATGCAATATTTCACAACTAATAACAGCTATGTTGAAAATGTAGATTGATCGATCACCAACGAAGAAAGAAGATATTATCATTTAACTCAACGCATGCTTAATCTAAAGTTGTTTGGTTAAAGGTTAAAGGTTAAAAGCCGTAAAAAACAAAACAAAAACAACAACAACCAAACAACAAAAATAAACCAAACAAAAACCAAAAAAAACAACAACAACAAGCAACGGGTTATCCAATGATATTTTACCTGCAGTTTCCCTCAGACATGAAACACATACCATGCCATCTAATAATACAGTCTAGCGAACTGTCTATTACAGTTCACGAAACAAAAGGTCCACTATAAAGGATCGATCCTTCGACCTAGCACATCTCGGCAGTAAGTACTGAGATGCGTGTCAAATGATCATCTGACTAAACAAGTCTTATGTAGGTTTTAATTGTTTCTTTAATTTCCGAATTTCAGCTGGCGCTTACCCAGATAACATTCAGTGGACTTCAGACTGCAAGAAGCTGGTGATTTCAAACGAGGGAATCCCGTACGTGACAGGCAACACGTACATTGACAAGCCGGGAGAGATCTACGTCCTCGACGTGGGCGACGACGGCTCTGTGCAGTCTAGAACAGAAATTGGTTTCATTAAATATGACTCGCAAAATGAACTGTGAGTCTGTTGTTGTTGTCGTACTTCTTAGTTTTAATTTTTTTTTTTTTTTTTTTTTTTTTGTGGGCAGTTTAAAAAAAAGTTCTTGTCTCGTTTCTTTATTTTATATACATATATATTTAAATTAAAACTTAAATATTGTTAATCACTTTAATTCGGATTATCTTAGTGAATATTAAATTATCTTCCTTAAGCATTAATTTCATAACAAACCAGTATATTGGTGCAGTGAGATCAATGGTTGTATTCTTCGTAATTGCGTTTTTTCAAGACATTGTTATCTACGGTCCCTTTTGAGCATTTTTATTTATTTGTTAATTATTTACTTATTTATCTAATTATTTTATTTTATTTTATTTTATTTTATTTTACCTATTTTATTTCAGGTATTTTATATAAATATATATATATATATTATTATTATTATTATTATTATTATTATTAGTAGTAGTAGTAGTAGTAGTAGTAGTAGTAGTAGTAGTATTTGCTAATATCTCTCGTATTTGCCTAAGTACTATTACTATTTTTCTTGTAGAGAACACTTACTGGCGGAAGGTTTCAGGTATTCAGTACGAAGTAACCCGTACGACAGTTCACAGACAATTCTGGTTTCTCAAAACATAGAACCTGAATACATCACCATCAACAACGACAACTCCGTCGCTTACGTCACTCTGCAGGTGAGTTATTTTAACTGCGTCATTAAGGTTTGACTAGTGCAGTTATTTTAGGACTAAACAGTTAATTAGTCAGAAGCAACTGTTTTAGAACTCGACTTCAAAATGGCGTCCAGTGTTCATGACGTCTGCTATCGAATTATTTAACTTTAAAAGTGCCAGATATTTATTTATTTATTTATTTATTTCTATATTTTTATCTATCATATAAATAAATAAATAAATACATGCATAGATATGTATATGTATATATATATATATATCCATATGTATGTATGTATGTATGTATGTATATATTAATATTAGATAATATATATATATATATATACTGCCTTAAAACAAAAAAACAAATTTATCAATCAGAATTTTGCTATCAGTTTCATTCTATCAGTTTATTATCTTTTTTTATTATTATTATTTTTTAATAATTAAAAAATGTTGTACTTCAGGAAAACAATGCCATTGCTAGAATAAACTTAATCGGAACTCCGTCACTGATTGACGTGAAGGCTCTTCATCTGAAAGACTGGAACCACCACGCTGTTAGCATTGACGCCAGCGACAAAGACAATGAACGGGGAAGTAAGTCGTAAATTCTACGACTGTTTGTTTTAGAAGTCGTAAGATTAAATTACAAGTTTCAAGACCTTTTGATTTAAAATGGGCATCGTAAATTAACATTTTGCGATGATTTGATTTTGAAAATGTCTCGAAGATTATTTTCTTAAACAGTTAACATTATAATTATGAGTGCTATAATGGTATAATAATAGTAAATAATTTTTTAATAATATAGACATGATATAACTAAACTGCTGAATAATAATAACTATCTGATCATGAAAATTAAATCAGATTGTAATAAAGACCAATTGCTAAAAAAAAAAATAATAATAAAATAATAATAATAATAATAAATGAACTAAATAAACAGTTATATTTAAAATAACAACAATTTTTTTTTAAACAGTTATATTTAAATTAATAATAATATTTTGTTTAAATAATAAAGCAATAACGACCATCAGATAATTAAAAATAACATGATATGATTAAATTAGTTTTAAAGACCATTTGTTGTAAATAATAATTTGTTATTTAAAAATAATAAAGTATTTATGAAGACAAAATCACAAGCGTATTAATGATCATATTAAAAATGAAAATATCTAAGGCAACTGTTTCTTCTGAAAATTAACAGGAATATCGCCAGTTTGTTTAAAAACAAAATAACATAACATGACTGTAAAAGCTTATAATTAAAAAATAATAATAATAAAAGTTATAATAACGACCATCCTACTATCAAAAATTAACATGGTATTTCAAAATCACCGTTTTAAAAGTGAACATTTGACGCAATATATGATAATAATAATAATAATAATAATAATAATAATAATAATAAAAATAACAACAACAACAATAATAATACCATATATTAGTAACTTACAGGAGTTATAACAACAAACATTTGTTCCAGAAAAAATGAACACCACAAGATATCGGTTCTTTGATGAACTTTTCCTAAAAAATATTTATTTATTTCAGCAAACATGAAGAGAAGAAAAATCAAGACGTACTACCAGCCTGACAAAATTGCTCTGTTAAACTGGCAGGGGTCGCCTTTCTTAATAACCACAGACGAAGGCAAGAAGATGGATATTCCAGACTGCGACAGAGATGGTTGTTCTGATAACATGCGTGCTGGTGACATCACAGGTACAGAGAACAGGGGAAAAGTCATCTTTTTAAGTGTGCGTTCAAAAATGGGCGAAACTTTTGTCCAAAAGTTGCTTGCATGCCAGTGAAATTTTTTGCCAGTATTTTGTCTTTTAAATCATGCGACGCCAAAAATTATACATCCATTTATTTTTTTAGTCAGTTTAAGGTTTTTTAGTTTTCATCATCGAAACCACAGAGTTTAAGGAACTAGTTTTAATTGTATTTCACAATTTTATTTATTTATTTTTTATTCGTTTTATTTGTTTGTTTGTTTATTTTATTTATTTATTTTATATGTTATTTGTTTTTATTTTTTTCATTCATTCTTTCATTCATTATTTATTTATTTATTTCAGACTGGAATCTAAACGATGTTGAATTGGAAACGGAAATTGCCGATCCAGCTCTGCTTGGTATTGTTGTTGTTGTTGCTGTTTTTATTATTATTATTATTATTATTATTATTATTATTATTATTATTATTATTATTATTATTATCTTTTTAGAAAAAAAAAAGTATCATTAAAACAATATCAACTTTTTTTTTTGTTAAAGAAATTAATGAAATTATTACATTAGAAATAAAATAAAATGAATAAACGATTGAATAAATTCAGAAAGAAAACAAACAAAAAAACAAGGAAAATTTCAGTCAAGTCCAAAATGTTTTGAATGAGAAAAACTGAAATAACCATAATATGTCTATCAAATCGAGGGAGGTAAACAAAACAGCTACGATACCCATTTTAATATCTGGCGAAAGAATAAGAACGCTGGACTAAATTTATAAGTAAGAATACAGGGAAAAGAATATTTAGAAAACAAAAAAAAATAATTTAGCTTTACTTACCTGGAAGGAGGGTTTTCATTCTTTGGTTATTCTTTTTCTTTCTGTACGTCGAGTCACAAACGTTTTGCGTCATGTAGCATTTATGACGTCATAGAAAGATGAGGAGATAAGCAACCCAAAAGAGTTCAGTTTAAGTATTATTTTGCAGTGTTAAATATACTGTATTGCAATTCTATCTGACTAAAAAAAAAAAATAATAATAATAAAAGTAAAAATAATAATAATAAATAAATAAATAAATAAATAAATAAATAAAAAATAAATTAATAATAATAATAATAATAATAATAATAATAATAATAATAGATAAATAAATAAATAAATAAATAAATAAATAAATAAATAAATAAATAAGAAAAATGCATATTTAAAAAAAACTTTAACAGTTTCCATTAGGCATTAATTAATTAATAAAAAGAAGGACAGTTCACTGTAACAAATCTCGTTTGAAAATGTCTAACATTTTCTATGTACACCGAACTCAACTCCTGTATTTCATTAACTCAGTCACTAACTAAACAAACTTCGTTCACTGACGTCATACTTGCAGGACGACTGTTCGTGGAGACTCGCTCTAAGGACGAGGTGAGAGGGTTTGGGGGTCGAGGCTTCTCGATTCTCGATCTTGGCGAGCGCAGAGTGTACGAAAGCGGCGACGACATTGAAGCTCACAGCCGGCGACAACCCGAAACGTTCAACGGCGCCTGCAGCGGCAACGGCTCCCTGACGCCCGTGGACGAGGTTGACGTGACGTCAGCAGAATACGTAAGAATTTATAATAATAATAATAATAATAATAATAAATAAATAAATAAATAAATGATGATGAATATAAATTATAATTAATCTTGAAACAAGCAAATAAACATACAAAAATTTAAATAAGCATATAGACATAAACAAACAAACAAACAAACAAACAAATAAATAAATAAATTAACATACTTTGGTTCCATTATCAACAGATAAGCATCAACTTCATTATATTATTTCAGGGACCCGAGTTAAACAGTCTTGCCATAGGGTCTTGGGACGGCGACACCTTCTTGTTTTTCGGCGGAGGTCAGAACGGGAAAATCTACGTTTTTGCTCTGAACCCGACTGTGACAGCACGTCCGCTCCCAGTGTTCCAGGACAAGGTGAGGAGGATGCCCGACCCCACCAGAACCTGGGACGACCTTCACGCCAATGGATTGGCCGGAGATGCTGGAATTGTCGACCTAAAGTATGTAAAATTAATACGACTTTCTTTAACGATTTTTTTTTCTTTAACAGCAGCTGAACATTTTCTTTTATTCTTAGAGAGGTATATGAGCTCGTACGTTTGTTTTTTTGTTGCTGTTGTTGTTAGTGGTGGTGGTGGTAGTTTTTTTTCTTCTTCTTCTTCTTCTTCTTCTTCTTATTATTATTATTAGTTGTTGTCATTGTTATTGTTTTTGTGGTGATGATGTTTATTATGATGTATTGCATTTTATTACATTAAATTTCGAATGTAACCCCAGTATCTTATTTTATGTATTTTTATTATGTTTGTTTGGGCTTTCTCTCATGATTATCATCATCATCATCATCATCATCATTATTATTAGTATCATCATCATTATCATTATTATTATCATCATCATCATTATTATTATTATTATTATTATTATTATTATTATTATTATTATTATTATTATTTTTATCATCATTATCATCATTTTTATTATTGTATTTCAGATTTGACAATGATCGGCACGCTCTGTTTGTGGTGTCGGCCAAGTCAAGCAGTGTTTCAGCGTACGAGCTGGTTGATCGCACATCGATTCTCTTCATAGCTTAAAAACTCAGTGTGTTAGTAGCTCACACAAACAGTTTATAACAGGACATGTGCTGTACAAACCACACAGTCCGCGTGTGTTTCTGTAATGCTGAATAAAAAGTGTTGTGTTACGTATTTAAGCCGTCTTGTGTGTTTTTTATAGTTTTTCTACTGTTATTTATTTTTTATTTTTTTGTTATTTTGTTTGTTTTGATTTGTTTAATTGTTTATTATTATTATTATTATTATTATTATTTATTTTTTTTTATTATTTATTTATTTATTTGTTTGTTTGTTTCTTTATTTGTTTGTTTGTTTCTTGATTTGTTTGTTTGTTTGTTTGTTTGTTTGTTTGTTTGTTTGTTTTTCTTTAATCAAATTTATTCTGCATGATCTGCCTACCTCTAACGCACGCATTCATACATACATACATACACTTCATATACAGATACCACAAACACATACACAAAAAAAACCTACAACAACAACAAACATTCATCCACACAGACACGCATCATACACACACAATATAATAAACAATACAAATTTAACTAAGTTTAGCCGATGCATCCAATTTTTTCGACCCTCACCCATTATTCGCTCCTTCTTTTAAACTGCTGTATTAAAAAGAAGCACTTATAATGTGTTAAGTAATAATAATAATAGTAATAATAATAATAATAATAATAATAATAATAATAAATAAATAAATAAATAAATAAATAAATAAATAAATAAATAAATATAATAATAATAATAACAACAACAATAATAATAAAGGAAAGAAAAACAAATTCTACGTCAGCTTAGATTTTAACTGTTATTACACTGCATTTTATTTTTATTTTTTCTTGCGTGTGTGTGTGTGTGTGTGTGCGTGTGTGTGTCATTATTTTTTTTTCTTCATAAAATTATGAGTTTAATGTAAAGTGTTTAAAACCATTATCACACACTGACCGTTGTTACTTTTCATGATCCACGCTTAATGATATTCCCAAATTCATTATTTCTCCTAAATTTTTTTTTCAAATTTATTTTCCTTCACATTACATCCTTGACCTACTAATACCTTTGTGTACTTTAAAAAGTTCACTAAACATTCTACATAAAATACAGTTTCAGGATTAAAATTTAAAAAAGATAGGTTTATCTCTCAAGGCTACATTTTCGACATGATATTACAGTTCCCACTGTAGGTGTGGATTCTGTGTGCTGTAAATCTTCTGTATATCTACATGTCTATTTATCAGTCTTGTCCGTCTGTCTGTCCATTTGGATGTGTGTATGTTTATTCTGATAGAAAATTTAATTTGACGCTTTAGTTTTTACCATTAAAATATGAAGATACTAATTTCTCATTCTTCAGAAAAATGTTTCCATTCTTATTACAACCATTTGAAATTTGCATATATTGCATATATTAAAGGTGAATAAAGGTGCTTACATTAATATTCAACTTTGAGAATCGTGTTGTCATTTACGTTTTATCTTTTAAAATCAGCCATGTTTTAATCATTATTAATATGATTAAATTCATTTTTCTCCCATTATAAATTTTTTGTTGATTCGTCTTTTATCCAGTACAAATATGTTTACGTTAAACATTACATATCAGCTTAAATTATTTTTAGTCATTAGAAATTTCCTTGTATATTCGGGTTTTATCTATAACAAATAAAAGTACATTCATGCTTCAGTTGTTATAAATCTGATTACATTCATGTTTAAACATTAAAAATTGTGATTAGGATTCACGTTCCATGGACAATAAATAAGCTTACATTTCAACCATTTGAATCATGTTCATCTTTGCGTTTCTACCAGCTTAAACGAATTTAAAACTTCATATTGGCACAACCTACACATCTGAGCCAAAGTTTTAGAAAATCGGAAACAAGAAAAAGTGGAGCATTTTATATCCTTCCAATTACGTGTAGACTGAAACGGACAATACAGGGATTCGATCTGTGAATCTACTAGTCTTCGGCACAATAACGTAACCACAGTACCGCCATGTCTAGTTCGGTACGTTAGTTTCTAATATTAACTTACGTGTGTGTGTCTTATCGTCTTGGATTTAACTTTGTCCACGCGCGCCTTCCCACCACCTGGGAGCGTCCCAACACTGTCACACTTTCACAAAAGACGGTCAAGTGTCTTCGACATCTTAAAACCCATCATGTAAGCAGTATTATATTTATTTGGTTATTTATTTATTTAGTTAGTTAGTTAGCTAGTTAGTTAGTTAATTATTTTGTTCTTTCGTTCGTCCGTTCGTTTCTGTGAATATTTTTTGTGGTTGTTTGTGTCTTTGTTTCTTTATTTCATTTCTTTTTTTTTTTTCAGCTTTAAATAAAATAATTTATATTCTCTCTCTCTCTCTCTCTCTCTCTCTCTCTCTCTCTCTCTCTCTCTCTCTCTCTCTCTCTCTCTCTCTCTCTCTCTCTCTCTCTCTCTCTCTCTCTCTCTCTCTCTCTCTCTCTCTCTCTCTCTCTCTCTCTGTGTTTGTGCTTTCGTATTTCATTTTCAAAGAAAGCATATCATATATTTATTTTTTGTTATTTATGTTTAGTCAGAATATGTATTGTAATAAGATTCCTGGAACTACCAGTGTCTAAAATTATATTTTAAAATCTTAAACAGAAATATTTCGCAACAGAAGCAAACATCGTCACAAAGATACTAAATGTAATTTACCGTAAATTTAATATGTAAATTGTCTGCAGACATTTAACAGACCGAAAATTTGTTGAATGAAAATCATAACATGCTCGCCTGTATTTATTTATTTATTTAGATAGTTAGTTAGGTGGGTAATTAGATAGGTAGGTAGGTAGTTGGTTAGTTAGCTAGTTAGTTAATTATTAACTTAGTTACCTACTTACGTACTTACAAATGTATCCGTTTATCTATTAATTTATTATCTCCTTACTTACGCACCTATTTTATTTATTTTTTATTTTATTTTATTAAATTAAGTTATTTTACTTATTAAATTAATTAATTAATTTATTTATTTATTTATTTATTTAGCTGTACATATTTGTACCTAACAGACAGTCTTCATTTCCTTTTAAAGGTTCTCATTGTATATTTTGTTACAGTAAATGTTTTTTTTTTTTATTATTATTTCAGCCGCTGACATTTCTGTCATGTATTTTGTTCTTCTGCTTCTTTTTGGTCTCTGCGCGGTGAATGCTGCTGTAAATCTCGTCCCTAAGAGTTACCTCAAAATACCACACAATGGCACAGGAAGTACTATTCCTTTCCTAAATTCCGCCATCAAAATGGCGCTCGATCCTCAGGACGATTTCCTATATGTTATTGGTATGCAACATTTGTATTTACTTATTTATTTATTTATTTATTTATTTTTATTTATTTATTTGTATTTATTTATTTTTATTTATTTAATTATTTTTATTTATTTATATTTATTTATTTAATTTTATTATTTAAATACTGTACTGTATCTGTAAAAGATAAACGAAAAATAAACTTGATGACGGTGATGATTATGATGATACAGATTATTTATGTTGCTGAGTATGATGATGATGTGTACAATAACGAAAAATATAAACAGCATCAGCAAATAAGTACCACAAGAAGAAAAAAAGAACAACAAATTTAAAATAGTTAACTAGTGCATAAGTATATCTCATAGCAGGAAGCAATAGATTATACACTATAAACTGTCAGTTATTAATTTATAAAAGGAGACAATTATAAGGGTATAATTTATCACAAACGTTTTTTAACATTTGTATACTTACATCCGTAGAATTGTTCTTGACACTGTTTCATTCCCAGGTGATCACAACTGGGACAACGACGACACAAGAGATGGCTTCGTCAACATCATCGACGTGCGCGACAGTTCAGACCCAAAAGTGATATACTACCATCAGTTTTCTAACAGCTACGACGGCATCCCAACTGATATTCAGTTCTGCAGATCAGGCACAATTCAAAGAGTGGCCATTACGTTCAAGTCCAACACCAAAGGGGTAGAAGGACATCTTCAAATTTGGAAACCTTATCTACGATTTGACAGGACATTTATCCAAGAACGTTCTCCTGCTACAGGTGAGAGCCAAAATTACGTCATTGTACCAATTAATACAAAAATATTTTCATAATCGTATATGGTCAAAAATCAAAGTGATTTTCATTAATAAGTTCAGGGAGTCTAGTTCAATGGTTAGAGTATTTGCATGAGGCTTAAACAGACGCAAGATTCATACTGCTAGATGCGTCCATCTGGTTATTTCTCGTTCCAACCAGTGCTCCATAAATGTTTTTATCAAATGACAAAGTATGTGATCTCCTGTCAGTGGGATTGCGATTTCATCCCTGTCTCTAAGAATGATGACGTTGCTTTTTATTTAATTATTTATTTATTTATTTATTTATTTATTTATTTATATTTTCAGTTGGCATTGACCCTGTCGCAGTCGTCGTTAACCCAACCTGTAATTTCTTCGTCGTTGCCAATCAGGCGAGGCCGTCGATGAGAGGCGGAATTTTTGAAGACAAAGAACCAGAAATAGAAATCATCGAACTGACCAGTGACGGCTCCAGCAACATCAAAGTGTCTTTAGAGTAAGTACATGAATGTTTGCTTACAACACTAAATAACACAGTAATCATATATGAGACATTTCAACTGAGATATTACTGTAAAATAGAGATATTGAATTTTTATTTCCTCTGTTTTTATTGTTTAGATCATTATTATCGTTACTGATTACTACTAGCACTACTGTTATCATCATCATCATCGTCGTCGTCTTATTATGATGATGATTATTACTATTATTGTTATTATTATTATTATTGTTGTTGTTGTTGTTGTTATTGTTATTATTATTGTTGTTGTTATTGTTATTGTTGTTATTGTTGTTGTTGTTATTGTTGTTGATGATGTTGTTGTACTTGTTGTATTATTGTTATTGTTATTAGCACTGCAGTGAACCTGGATGAGGATCACGTGAGGTACAGTTTTAAAAATGTTGGAGGGAACATCAAGACTCAGCTAGAGCCATCAGCTATGTCAATGGACGATGAACAAAACGTCTACATCTCGTTTTCAGTAAGTTGACAGTTCAGTAACAGATACAAATTTACTATATTTTAGCTGGATGCTTAGGTTGCTGGTTGGTCTTTTATCTGTTTGTTTAACTGGTTATTATATACACTAAGAGAGTGACTGAAAAACCGGCAGAACTACAAAGAGACAAAAAAAAAAATATTATTGTTATTACTATTACTATTACACAGGTGAACAATGCTATTGGCTCGTTCAACCTGCCGCTGTACGTGGATGTCGCTACCAGGGATCAGAATCCTCTCAAGTTTCACTACCAGGGAGACAAACACTGGTCCAACTACAAGATAGACGCCTCGGACATGGAGGGAGGTGAGCATCTGAATCTTATATTAAGTCCTGCACTAGCCACTCTCTGACACAGACGTAGCCATTGCATGTAGCAAGGGATGGGGCAATTTAGAGTTACATTAATTTCCTTTAATTATTTCAGCCGGTTTCCACGTAAACATGTCGGCTAGAAACATCTACTCGTTCTTCCAGTCAGAGACGGTGATTCCATTCAAGTGGGTGAAGGACAACACAGTTTATTTGGTGACTGCGGACACTGGAGCCTTCAGAA
>CM022669.1:18828590-18836090 GCA_012295275.1 Chrysomallon squamiferum
AAATACAGTGAAACAATAAACAATAAATAAATAACACGACTTTCATCTGTGTTTCTGTTAATAATAAAAGAACATTCGTGTCATTGTAAAATATCTGAATCATCGCCTTTGTTACTTTATTTGTTGATTTGTTCTTGTTGACAATTTGTCATCTTTTAAATTTTAATAATTTTTTATTTATTTATTTATTTATTGTTGTTGTGATTGCTGCTGCTGCTGTTGTTGTTGTTGTCGGAGAAAGAGAGGTTAGGAACTTTATTATTCCTTTCTCTTCGGTCGAAATAAGGTTTTGTTTTGTGTGTGTGTGTGGGGGTAATTGTTCCAAATATTTACGATAACAAATATTAAATGCAACAACGATAAAAGAAACTACCATGTAACTGATATATATATGAGATTAAAAACACAGCCAATACAGATAATAAAATCCACACAACCTGTGTATGTATAAGAACAATGACCTACGCGTATATAGTAAGATGATTATTCCTTCCGCGACGTTGTTCTTCATGTTACTGTGTTTCTTCATTCTGCATAAATAAGCCAACCAACAAACAAACAAATAAATAAATAAATTCACCATAAATAAAAAAAAAAAAAAAACCCACCAACAAAACAGCTGAGTAACAGCAAAAATCTCTCTGTAACAAATTTTGCGTGTTATAAAAGCAAGTACACGTATTGTGATATTTCACGTTCTATTTTATTTTCACCCATTTTATTGTATGTCTGTTTATATATACAGAGAGAGAGAGAGAGAGAGAGAGAGAGAGAGAGAGAGAGAGAGAGAGAGAGAGAGAGAGAGAGAGAGAGAGAGAGAGAGAGAGATTTGTGGAGTTACAAAATTTAAAAATAATAAAAATCTGTGTGTGTGTGTGTGTGTGTATTTTAAGTTCTGAATTTGATTTCAAGGATGAAGGTGAAATGTATTTTTAATTTTTTTATATGACATATGTTATTTCTGTCTCTTCTATCAGTCGTGACAATGAAGTCTCGATCATTATCTTATCTTCTTCAAGCATGCGCACTTTCCCACTAGGTAGGAGTTGGCAACAAACAGTTTACACTACGAAAGACCCATCCTTAAATTTTTTTCATTTACATTGCTCTGCCGGTGAGTATTTTGAATTTTAACTTTATTAGACCGTTTGAAATAGCAGTAAAAATTAATCATTTAGACATTAACAAAAAAAAAACAAAAAAAATACAAAAAATTGATCCGGTCTATATTCTTCTTTTCGATCTTTCTTTTTTTTAATTCTGTTTTCTTTTTCCTTGTTTTCTATTTTATTTTATTTTATTTTTATTTTTTGTTGTTATTGTTGTTTTGTTTTTCATCTTATTCGTTTTATTATTCTTATTATTTTCTTCCTGTTATAAAATTATTTTCTTAATACCAGTATAGTTAATACTTTACTGTTTCGTAAATTTATAAGCTATTTAACTATTAATGTCCAGATTATACGGAAATAAATTAACATTATAAAGCAAACAAATCTGCAAGATGTAGAAACTAACCTATTTTAATTGCAATTCTAACACAATAAAATTTAATTAAAAACAGTCTGCTGTAGTTTTCTTGTAATTTATTTATACTTTTATAAATCCATTAATAATGCGGATTTATTTTCCGAAGACTGACAGAAAGATTTTTAAATTATAAATCTTTGACTTTACGTAATGGTAACAGAGTGTAGGTATTCATGTAGTTGTCACAACTGAAGCAGTAACAATATAAAAAATGAAATTATAATTATCGTAGCAATTCTTAAACTAGCAGAAACTGTACTTGATGACATAGAGGTGGAAGCAGTAATTGAAGTACACCAGAATCAGAACAAGAGCAGCAACAAATATGTGACGTTTTGTTTATTTCTTATTTTAACAGTATTCCGTAACACGATGTTTGCTGCTGCGGTCTTTCTGCTCGGGATAACGTTCGTCCATGCAGCAATAGAACTGGTACCACAGAGTTACCTCAAGATTCCCTACACCGAAGATGGACACACATACCCATTCAGAAACACCGCCATCAAAATGGCGTTAGACGATGCAGATGAATTTTTGTACGTTATCGGTAAGATCATGAAATTATCGTTTGCTCGAGTCTGGCTTATATCCCTTAAAAAATGTATCCTGGTTCCAAATCCAGTACGTTTCTGAATGGTATACAGTGTGATAATGTTTTGGGATGCCCTGTTTTTGCATGCAGTTTTCTGCGAGATTTTGTAACGTTTGCTGAAAATTACTCGCTGAAAATAAAATTAACGAAAATATATATTTAATGTACTAAATATAATAAACTTCGACATTCTAATTTCTACAATGATAAAGCTAAAATACGAGGAATATTTCTTTTGCTTTAGGACAGTTCATTTATTTGTTTTGTTTCTTTCGCATAAACCGTGTGCCATTAAAGAAAGGTACTTTCATTCGGAATGATATCATTCCATCAAGAATAGTGGTAATATTGAACGTACATTTGTGTGTATGTGTGTGTATGAAATGTGTTAAAATTGTAATCACAGATGTCGTTGCCGTTATTGTTGTTGTTGTGGTTGTTAAATTTAAAATCAGTTTTATAATCTCAGGTGACTACAACTGGGACAACAACAACGGCAGAGACGGTTTTGTCAACATCATCGACGTGCGCGACAAAACCGCTCCTTCAATAGTCCACTACCACAAGTTTTCAAACGCCGACGATGGCATCCCCACCGACATTGCGTTCTGTCGGTACGGCAGCATCAACAGAGTAGCCATTACGTTCAAGTCCAACAACAGGGGCATTGAAGGTCATCTTCAAATCTGGAAGCCATATCTTCGTTTTGACAGAACATTCACACGCGAGAGATCTCCAACCACTGGTTCGTCTGTTTGTTTATCTTTTACATTAGTTTTCATTAACTTATTATATTATCTCTTTGTGGATTAATAATAATAAAAAGAAGAAGAAGAAAAACAAGAACGAAAAGAAGAAGAAGAAGATGATGATGACGATGATAACGATGGAATCGTTAAATACATTTCTTTTCTTACAATCTATTATTTTTAGAAAATTGTAACGAAATCAAATTCTGAAATGATAAATGAATTGAAATTCTCAAATTCATGATGTTCTGTACTATAATGTTGACAATCATGAATGTACAGTTCTATATTTTCATGTTTCACATATTAATTTATTATCACACCAAGTTTTATTTCATCATTCTTCTGACTGGCATTTCTTCTACACACTCATCTGGGTTTTTTTTTAGCTATTGTTGTTGTTGATGTTGATTGTGCTCTCTCTCTCTCTCTCTCTCTCTCTCTCTCTCTCTCTCTCTCTCTCTCTCTCTCTCTCTCTCTCTCTCTCTCTCTCTCTCTCTCTCTGTGTGTGTGTGTTTATATCTTTCTCTCTCTCTGATATCCCTTTTATCAGACGTTGATGTCTTACTTGCTTACAGTGGGAATTGACCCTGTAGCCGTTGTGATCAACCCGACCTGTTCCTCCTTTGTCGTCGCGAGTCAAGCGAAACCGTCCCTGGTCGCTGGCGTCTTTGAAGACCACGAACCCGAAATTGAGATCGTACAACTGACCAACGACGGCTCGACCATCATCAAAGTGTCTCTGGAGTAAGTAAAACAAATAATTTAAAAAATGACAGAATGATGGACAGATGGACGGGTGAGATGATGGATGATGGATGATTTTATAACAAAGATTTCTTGTAAAGTCTGCAACCTCTGTCAGTTGGTTCAGATTTAAGATACATTGATTCTGGTATGTAAATTATTATTATTATTATTATTTTATTTTTTTTTTTTTTTTTTTTAATATAAATTTTGTATGTATGTTTGTTGTATTGCTCTGTGTGTTTGTTTTCAGCACCGCTGTTAACCTGGACGAGCATCACGTGCGGTACAGTTTCAGAGATCCCGCTGGAAACATCAAAACTCAGCTGGAGCCTTCTTCAATGTCCATCGATGATGACCAGAATGTGTACATTTCGTTTTCTGTGAGAATGTATTTTGTCTCAAATTTAATTAATTAAAAAATATTCTTCCCAGTGAAACACGATATAATCTGCTGCCAATGTTATTTAAATGCATTTTGTTTTTATCTTGTCTGTCTGTATAATATATACGTCAGCTCTTTTTAGAGTATTGAATCTTATTACGAGGGAATCACGATAAAAGTAAAACCAGATTTCTGAATTAATAAAGTGATCACCATAAATGACAGAGAGAAATATTTTAGTGGTATCTGTTACTATTATATTTATTTACTGATGTCCAGCTTTGGTGCTAGTTTTAACATACCTTATAACTGTACTGAACGAATGAATGTTTGTTAACACCTGAGCAAAAAAAAATCTACATCAACTATTAAGTTTTCATTCTGAAATAGTTTCTTTCGCTTCTTCTACTGAATTGTCAGATAGCGTGAAAAAGTAAAACAAGAGATTGGTTACGACAATTTAAATTCTTAATCGAAATTAAATGTCAAAATTATAAAAGTGTTTTTTGATTAATTACAGGTGAACAATGCTATCGGTTCTTTCAATCTCCCCCTGTATGCAGATCCAGCCACCCGTGACCAGAATCCTTTGAAGTTCCACTACCAGGGAGAAAAGCACTGGTCAAACTACAAGATTGACGCTTCGGACACGGAGGAAGGTTAAAATTAATAACAACAATCCTAAATAACGTACAAGACAATCTTCAAAGCAATGGTGTATGAAACGATTTGTCTTTTTTCAAAACATTGATGATTGTAGGGGTCTCGTATAATAACAATGCGTATAAGGAAAACTGTTACACGAAATATTACTGCTTTTGATTATCAGTAAGATTTATTTTATTCCTTTTGAAAGGTTTTTTTTTTTGTCCTTACCCTTCTAGCAAGGGCATCATAACATTTTTTAACAATGAGTATGGTGTGTGGTTTACGGTCTAAAATTAACAAGCTAAAAATGTAATATTTTAGAATTAAGAAAAGAAAAAACAATGTGACAGAATATATATTTAACGAATACTTAAAATGTTACAGAGTTGTCTAATATTTATGGATACAAACAATACTATATTATTTTTTTATTATTATTATTTTTAATTCTTCTTCTTCTTCTTCTTCTTCTTCTTCTTCTTCTTCTTCTTCTTCTTCTTCTTCTTCTTCTTCTTCTTCTTCTTATTATTATTATTATTATTATTATTATTATTATATATTTTTTTTTCACAGCTGGTTACCGTATCAACATGTCTGCCAGGAATATCTACTCCTTCTTCCAGTCGCAGACTCTCATTCCATTCAGGTGGCACGGAGACAACAAAATCTACATCGTGGCTGCCGACACCGGGGCTTTCAGGACGTACACGGCAGCAAGAGACGGCGTCGACTTCAGCGAAGGGGTTCGAGGCGCGGCAATCCCTTGTAAGAAGAATAATGACGACAAATTCTTTCACAACCTCTAGTCAGCCATATTGTATCGATTTAGATTTAGATTTTATAAATGCTGCTGATGCTGATGGTGCTTTCTGCAGTTGCTACAGCTGCTTTTGCTGCTGTACCTGATTAAGATAATGTTGATGGTGATGATGATGATGTTGTTGATGGAGCTACGTCGATGTTACTGCTATAATTGTAGCAGTAGTACTAATAAAAGTGGAATAAAATGTAGTAGTAAAAACTTAAATCTATAATGATAATGATAATGATAATGATGATGATGATGATGATGATGATGATAATAATAATAATAATAATAACAACAATAATAATAAAACAAAACAAAAACGAATCACAACAACAATAGAAAATGTTCTATATTTCTTGTTTCTCTATTTTTTTTATTTTTTTGTTTGTCTTACAGTGGATGACTTGGATGAAAATAAAGTTCCTGTCACCGAGATGAGAAACAACCGAATTCTAGGTACGTTACAAGAATTGCGTCACTGCGTGCACGCGCCTGTTGTTAAACGTAAACGACACGATTTCTAACCACCAAATTATCGTTAGTGACGCCCGTAAATATATGCGTATACATAACATCCATCCCTTCCCGATATTCATCTACACATCGGTCGTATTTCTTACCTTCATTCTTTTTTTCTTTCTTTCTTCATTCAGGACGAATGTATTTCAGTAGTAACAAGATTTCCACAGACGGGTGGAATTCGATTTCCAACAAGTTTGAGAAAGTCTACGGCTTTGGCGGCCGCAGTTTCTCCATCTGGACGACCGAGCGCGGAGCCGGCGAAGACGAGATTCACGAGGTCTGGGAAAGCGGAAACAAGCTGGCGTCCACGCTGGCCAGCAGCCGACCAGAAGTCTTCAACGGCGACTGCAGCGTGTCCTCCAGAACACCGTCAGCGGAGTTTGATCTGAGATCACCGCATAAGGTAGGTAACTCTAAATAAATGACGTCACTTCCTAGTCCTCGCGAGTCAGCAGACAAATTCTTCTCTCGCACTTTTTTCTCTGTCAAATCTCTCGAATATTTCTTTTTTTTTTTAATTTTTAATTTTTTTTTTTTTTTTTTCTCACCATTTCTTTAGGGCATAGAACCAAAGGGTCTCGCTATGACCAACTACGACGGAAAAGACATCGTCATCATCGGCAGCGGAAGAATGGGCGGCCTGTGGGTGTATCGTTTCGAGCCAAACTTTGACGGAACTATTTTTGCGGTGGAAGAGAGTTTCATTCGTCCTGGCAGCGTTGATGATTCCTGGCTGAACCTGTACAACAGTGCCACGCCAATGAACGCTGGTTTGGGAAGAATAGTTCAAATTATGTAAGATTTTAAGAAGCATCAACACTTGAACACCTTTTAATAGTAGACATTACTAATATGTATGTACATAATATTCTGACTTGTATAATAATCACAGTCTTAAAAGAAAGGTCACTCGAGTAGCTATTCTTAGAGATTATGAATAAATCGTTTTTATAATTGTATACATCTTTCACATGTAGGAAATATATAGTGTTAAGTCATGCGCGTTAAATTCGAGATGTTTGAGAAACGCAATGAAAGTTAATTTGCCTTTTATATTACAGTAATTGTGATGGAAAAAAAATTCGCCAAAATATTATATCAATTTTTTATCTCTTTCTTGTTTATTTTTTATTTTATTTATTTATTTGTTTATTTATTTTATATATTTGTTTGTTTGGTTGTTTGTTTATTAATTTGTTTATTTATTTGTTTGTTTGTTTGTCTCTTAGTTTGTTTAAATATTTATTTATTTATTTATTTATTTATTTGTGTATTTATGTATTTATTTGTTGTTTTTTTTTTTTGGGTTTTTTTAGTTATTTGTTTGTTTGTATGTTTATTTGCTTGCGTGCTGGTTTGTTTATTTATCTATTATTTATTTATTTATTTATTTATTTATTTATTTATTTCAGAGTTCTGGAGAACGCCAATGACAACACAGACAGGACACTCGTCGCAATGTGCCAGGGCCTCGGGGTTCTCGAGTTTTTCAAAATCACAAACACCGCGTAACAGCACG
>CM022669.1:18841090-18873590 GCA_012295275.1 Chrysomallon squamiferum
TCCATTTTATTGGTTACATTTCTTTGTTTCTTTCAGCCGGATTCCGTATCAACATGTCTTCCAGAAACATCTACTCCTTTCTCCAGTCCGAGACGCTGGGCTCGCTGAGGTGGGCGGTGGACAACAAGACGTACCTCGTGACCACGCACACAGGCGCGTTCAGAACGTACACGTCTGCCAGAAATGGTATCGACTTTCAAGAAGGAATTCGAGGTGCACTCTTCGAAGGTGATCTTTGTCCCCACATATTTTTGTTTAATGTTGTTGTTTGTTGTTGTATTTTTTAATCAGCAACTTGTGATTAGAAAATGCCTTCATACTCATAGTTAAAGACTGTATAGTTGATGTTTACTCTTCTTTTTTTTTTTTTTTTTTTTTTTTTTAGACTATTGTTATTATTATTATTATTATTATTATTATTACTATTACTACTACTGTTTCAGAAGACAGATTAGATAATACTGCCGTACCTGTTTCTGAAATGAAACAAAACATAATCCTAGGTGCGTCTGAAATTGTGAGTCAACTAATACATACATACACACATACACAGACACGCACACATACACATACATACAGACACACAAACACACGCATACATACATAACCACACACGTACATCCATATACACATATACACACATGATACTTATATACACAAATACATGCATACATACTTAAATAAAACAAAATAAAATAAAATAAAATAAAATAAAATAACAGAAAGAACTTAGGCTGCACAATAAATATTTAGGGGTTTTGTTTTGTTTTTATTCTCAGGAAGAATGTATTTCAGTAACAACGAAATCGCTTCTGATGGGTGGGATTCGATTTATCACAAATTTAGAAAAATCTATGCATTTGGCGGACGAAGTTTTGGTATAAGTACAACTGAAAACGGAGGAATTAACTTAGTGTGGGAAAGCGGAAACAAACTAGCGTCAGCGGTTGCCAACGGTAGACCGGAAGTATTCAATGGCGACTGTAGTAATCCTTCGATGGCGCCATCTAGCGAATTTGACAGACGATCACCTCATATGGTAAGAATTATGAAAGGCATTCTCTTTTTATTTTTTCCCCTCTTTTTTCTTTTCTTTTTTGTTGTTTTAGTATTCGGCTTTTTAAATGTACTTTTCTACGATTTTTTTTCTTTTTATCATTATTTATTTTATTTATTTATTGTAGATCAATCTTGTTATTATATTATTATATTTATTTATTATGATTATGATTATGATTTTTGCTATTATTATTGCTATTATTATTATTATTATTATTATTATTATTATTATTATTATTATTATTATTATTCCACACATAACATTTCTTCCTTTCGTTTATTTATTCTGAAGGGTGTCGAAGCAAAGTCCTTAGCTTTGACAGTTTACAAGGGTGAACAGCTCGCCATTATTGGCAGTGGGAGAATGGGTGGACTGTGGGTCTATCGGTTTGAACCTAACTTCGACGGAACTATATACGCCGTGGAAGAAAGTTTTATTCGTCCTGGAAGGGTAGACGACTCGTGGTTGGGGCTCTATAATAATGCTGACCCGCTGGATATTGGACTTGGAAGAATAGTACAGTTGCTGTAAGTTTGCTTTCTGAAATTCTTCAGTTGTACGTTTCTGGATTTTGTTGCTGCTGAAGAAATGAAATGAAATAAATAAATAAATAAATAAATAAATAAAATAATAATAATAATAATAATAATAATAATATATAAAAAGTTGGTTTGTTGTATTGCAGGATGATAGAGAACCCGAATGATGATGCTGACAGAACAGTGGTCGCTCTCTGCGAGGGTCTTGGAGTTATTGAGTTCTTTAAACTTTCTACTACAACAGCATAATCAGAATTAAAATCAATTAACATCAAATACTTTGATAGCTTGTTGTTTTACTGTTGGTAGTTTTGAATCTGTCAATCATTTATTGATATAAATCATATACACATACTGATGACTTCTGTTTGGGCATAAAAACACATTAAAGAAAAAGTCACAAAGACAAAAAAGAAAACGTATGTAGTATCTGAAATAATTCTCATAAAAACTAAGTTAATATATTACTCAGTCAGGAAAATGAGCATTATTATATATTTTTATTTACTTTTTACTACCATGACATCTAGTAAACAAATTTCACAAAGTTATTTAATTTTCATGATTATCATCTTGACAGTTGAGTAAGTGTGTGTTTGTGTGTGTGTGTGTGTGTGTGTGTGTGTGATATGAAATAATTCTGATAACAATGCAGTTAGTAGCAATACACATTTGATGAAAAGTAATAACTAAAGGAGACAAGACGAGATTTCTCTCATGAAATATTTTAATTATCTGACATGATTGATCTCTAAATACAATTTTATTTTACTATGGATATGAAAAAAATTCATAGAAACGGATTTCGTATCTTACAACACTTTGTTTACAAAAAGAAAAACTTTTTTTTTTATTGCAAAAGGAAAATACATTAATGATACACACTAAATACATATTATTTCAGATCACCAATACAAAAAGCAAGGTGCATTTTTTTCTTATTGACAATGAGAAGAACTCAAAGAAACAGATTTGTGTTTATTTTTTAACTGCTAAAACCTGAAACTATTTTGTTTAATTTTTGTCCTTCTTTAGAAATCTTCTTTCATAAAAGATGTTAAAAAAAGGAAAAGAAACAATAAAAAAGAGTTAGTTCTCTATTTTAATACCTGGTTCTTTTACATTTTTTATTTTTTCATTTTTTTTTTTAATACATAGAGAAGTGATTTGTGTTTAAATGTCTGCTTCAAAAAGCAAAAGGTTTCATAATAATGTAAGTCCCTTCATTATAAAAACTTAAAAATTTATTTTCAATCCAACAACTAATAGTTATGACAAACAAAAACAAACAAAAAAAAGGAAATAAATCTTCATAAAACTTTGTTTATTTATTTTGAACAACAGTTTATTTAATTGTTCAGTCTTTGCACTCTTCTTTTGTATAAACACATCCATACATCATGAACAAGAGTTATCTGTCAAAGATCTAGTAATAATAATTATTAAACATTAAAAAAATACTATTATCAGCTTGCAGCTGCTGCTGTTTCACTTTCACTTTCAGATTCTTTCATCTTTTCAATTTCTTCCATAATTTTCTTTCTGTTTCTAGCTGCTTGAATATAAGTCATTGGGTGTATGGGGAGAAAGCCTCCCAAGCCTGTAAAAGACAAAAAAAATTAAAAAATAATAATAATAAAACAAATATTTATATATAGATGTTTAAAGCAATGTAATAATTAACAATACATTCTGAACAAATGATTTTAAACCATTTAAATTTTGTTAGACTGTCTGTGAAGAGCTCAGTAAAAAAGAAAATAAATGATACATTTCAATTCATATATCTGGTATTTCTATTTCTATAAACATGGGCATACATGTTTTCCTGTCTATGGGAAGGTGGTATAAAACATTCATTGCTTCTGGCAAAAACAGCCCAAGCATTGCTTGGCACTAGTGGCAGTGGATTTAATTGTTTATTGTCCATTTGAGCACTTTAATAGAATTATATAAGATTAAGACAAAATTAATTAAAAAGAAAAACAATTATAATTTAAAAACATATTTATATAAACAAAATTTCACAGAATTTAACTTAGTAAAGTGGTAATATATAAAATCTTCAGGCAGAAAGTTTCTTAATATTAGTAAACAAATTATTTCAACAGAATATGTCACCTAAAAGTTTCTGCAGTGGTTTCGATGGCTGTGCTCCATTTGCCATCCAGTATTTTAATCTCTCAAAATTAACTGCTATAAGTTTTTCATTATTCATGTTTGGGAGAGGGTCGTAGCTTCCAATCTGCTCCACTATGCGACCCTGTCGAGGGCGTTTGTCAGGGATGACAATGATGCGGTAGTAAGGGCGATTGGTGCATCCATACAGTGAGAACCTGATGGCCAGACTGGGTGGTCGCTGGGGAAGTCGAGGCATGGCGGAAAAGTAATTCTTCTAAAAATTAAAAAAAAGAATGAAAAGTAAAAATGTGAAAGAAAGTAGTGATGTATTTAAAATCATAATAAAAATTATAAAAAGTTAAATACATTTCAAAACTGATCATCTTAAGATGAAGAAAAAAAAAATGACAAGATGTTTGTATTATAATAGGAAAGTTTTTATTTTTTACAGTCATACCACACAATATTTGTGCAACATATATATATATTTTATTTGCCAAGATTTAGATGATGCTGGTGACTGTCAGATTTTTATAGTTATAAAATAATTTTTGTCCTTATATTTGGCATGTATTTCATTTCACATGCAGATGGATGTCATTTTATTTAAGAGAAATAGTGAGGCATTTTTTGTTCTTGTTTCATTTTTAATCTCACTGCTATATTGATTTCATTATGGCTATTTGTTTATAAATTGTGGTATCCAGGTATCCTATCATATCACGTTTAATTTAAATAAACAAAACCATTATATTTTATGAGACTTTAAAAATGGTGTGCAAATTATTTTATACTGATAACAAATTCGATGCTCGTTGGAAAGGGGGTTTTGTCTTTTCAAATGCCGAGAAATGGTCTTTTCTCCGCTTAAAAATGTACAATATAATGAAAATTACCGATGAGTTTTAAAAATGTGCTTAAATGTTTTTGCACAGTTAATACCTTGATGCAACACCTTTTTATGGCAATGTAAACTGGATATGTAAACAAATCAACAAATCAAGCATTTAGTTAATATAATTTTTACATGCCTAAATCGTGACTGTTCTAGTAGTTAACCATTAACTTAGTGCACACTACATAACGTCCTTGGCACGGCAGAAGTAAATAAACGTGCCCACTTCGTACCCAGTTTTTAACGGTCCTTAAATTGTCAATACCAACCATATAAATAATAACATAACTGTTGTTTGAAAAATGATGAACAGTTTTGTCTTTAATAGGATTTAGTGAAACATAACAATCTATTTCTTCTCAGTTTCTAACCAGACTGTGTATTTGTTTATTCCTTTTTTATCATCATTATCATGATCATTAATGTGGAGGAATTTGTTTGGGTAGAGATTTGTTTGGAACGTCTACTGATTCATCGATTAAGTTACATGAAATGGAGTTATCCGCCGCTTAATAGACAAGTATTCAGTTCTTATCAAAGTGGAATCCGAAACTGGCCGAAATATTCCGAATTCCTTTTACACATCCAAAATATCTTTTTGAATAAATTGATTGCCCTTATTTGTATTTGTTTATTTTTAAATTTAATATTACATCAAATACAAATTTGCAACATAACGATTGCAGAATTACAAATTGTTTTTCGTTAATGAAATTTATTCTTCTCAAAATGATACCTTACTGAACGATATACATCGAAATTTATCGAAATATGCCGAAGGTAGCGCATCAAAAGCGAATGTCACAGTTCCACATGGAGTTGTGAGTTCTTGCTGAATCACTTCAGTTAGCAAGAAATGGCTACTTTAGAAGATAAATCTATTTGGGAAGATGGAGAGGTAATTGCTTCTGTAATTACTTAAAAGACGCTTGTAGCCTGTCTTAATTGTAATCTGTAATATAATAATGTTTTTTGTCATTCTCACAGTCACTGTAGTGTATTATGTATATATATAAACTGCCAAATATGTAATAATTATTTTCATAGGATAATCCCACTAATCGCGAACTGACCAGGTTATTAGTATTACTATTACTGTTTGTAATTTAATATATTACAACTAATAGTAAACTGTTTTTTCTTTCATGAATTAGTATTATTTATACAGTGAAAGAACTTCTGAAATAATATCCATCAGAGACGAATACTAAAGTAGTAAATAACTAAAACTAGTAATAGTAATATTTACGTTTCTCAATCGACTCAGCTGTCAAGACTCAGTCAGTCAATGTATTATAATTTCTACTGTTAACCGATTTTTTTTTTTTCAGGATGCTTTGGGTGAAGAAGTTCTACGGATGTCTACTGATGAAATTGTCAGCCGAACACGACTTCTTGATAATGAAATAAAGGTGCAGTAAAAATTTACAGTACACAGCCAGTATCATCTGAGTATGTTGGCAGGAGATGGTTAGTAGTAAGAACACAATGGGGAAATGGGGTTATTCTGACAAGATAGTAAACCCAAGATGATAGTTTGATTCTTAATAACTGACATTGTTATTAAAACATGTATTTATTATTTTTTAAATTATACTGTATATAAATTTATATTTTAATTACTAAACAGGTTACTTCTTATTTTATGAATTTTCATTTGAAATTAAGTTAAATTTGCATCTTTTAAAATTCATTTCATACAGTAATAACTAGATTCACATACTTATAAAATGATAATATATATTATTTTTTTATGACTTTTTAAATTTATTTTTTTCATTCTTGCTTTCTTGTATAGATAATGAAGTCAGAAATTATGAGAATTTCACATGAACTTCAGGCTCAGAAGGAAAAAATAAAAGAGAACAATGAGAAGATTAAAGTGAACAAAACTCTTCCATACCTGGTGTCCAATGTCATTGAGGTATTTACCACAGCATGTTCATTTTCATTTTTGTTCAAGATTTCATTTTAATGATAACAAATGACCTGAGTGGTGTTTCTTAAAAATAATTACTTATTACATATAGCAGTGATATGTGCTTAAAAATAAAAAATTGAATATATTTTTATTTATAAATTATATATAGGAAAATTACTAATTTTCTTATATACAGTACATATTAAAAGGATTTATATAATAAAATTTCTTATAATTTTACATTGATGCTGCTTTGGTTCATTATAATTGAAGTCATGTGTTACTTAATACTTTACTCTACTTTGTTCTCTCTGATTGCAAGATCTTGCTTCATATGTTTGTTACGGGTAGCAACTATTTCTGTCTTGTTCCAGTTGTTGGACATGGATCCTCAAGATCAAGGAGAAGAAGATGGAGCCAATGTAGATCTGGATTCACAGAGAAAGGGGAAATGTGCTGTCATTAAGACATCTACCAGACAGGTACATTTTTTATTTTTTTACTTTATTTATATATAAAAAAAATTATTTAATTTTTTTATTATCACTTTTTTTTTTTTTTTTTTTTTTTTTTTTTTTTTTATGATTGCATTTTTTTTTTTTTTTTTTTTTGATTGCTAGAGAAACAATCTGCTCTAAAAAATAAATATATTGGATTTTTTATTTAATTATAAAAAAAATGTATTGATTAAAGTAGCCTAGGTGAATTTCAGTTTCATATTTTAGACAATAAAGATGCACATAGATAAAAATCATGTTATTTCACATTTTTATCATAATAAATATACTGATTCTCAATCCATTTATTGTAATGTATATTTATTTTCTAATTTTAGATATTTTGTATTAATAAGTATTTTGTTGTATATTTCTTTGTTAGCTTTGCTTTCTGTTATTTGTATTAACTCTTAGTTTTCTGTGTTTTAATCTGATAGACTTACTTTCTGCCTGTTATTGGTCTTGTTGATGCTGAGAAATTAAAACCAGCTGATCTTGTTGGTGTTAATAAAGATTCTTATCTGATTCTGGAAACACTTCCACAGGAGTTAGTATTTTATTGTGATTTTGTCTGTTTGTAAATTAAACATGTGATTTAATTAGGAAATACATTGAAAATTGCTTTTTTTTATTACTATTAAAACATTTAAAAAAAATTAAACTCAAAATTTTGTTGCCGTTTTGTTATACATCCGTCTACATTTTCTTGTTTACTGTTGGATTTCTTATTTCTTTTTTGTATTTCTGAATTTTATGCTGTTCAAAATATTGTTTTATGTTTATTTTCTGAAGCCCTATACAGTAAATTACTAGAAAAGTTTCGCAACTTTTTTATTTAAAAAAAATTATTCTTATTATTTCATACATTTTCTGGACACTTTTATTAATTCTCATTCATGTTTTCAGAGAAACAAAATTTCTCTGTAATTGTTTTTGCAGCAAAATTATTATAGTTATAGTTATGCTATTTACCGTCAATAAAGTAACAATAATAACTGATTGTTTTTCAGGTATGATTCTCGGGTTAAAGCTATGGAAGTTGATGAGAGACCAACAGAGCAGTACAGTGACATTGGTGGTCTCGATAAACAGATTCAGGAGGTCGCTGATTTCTTCAAATAACAAATTTCTTTTTTCCCTTTATTTATGAAGCAAAAAAAAAAATGGTCATTTTAAACTAGCTGAAATATATTTACAAATCAATTGTATTCTATACAAACACATATATGTATACACATACAAAACTTTATTCTTTATTTTTTTTATAATTTATTTTTACTTATATTATTTCTGTTGTAGTTGATTGAGGCTGTTGTCTTGCCAATGACACACAAAGAGAGGTTTGAGGCTCTGGGAATACAGCCACCTAAAGGTATACACTTTAAATACTTGCAATAAATCTTATTCTTCTCACACATAAAGCAGAACTACAATAGAAATTATTTTGATAACTAACATTACAACAGCAATTATTTTGATAACTAGAATTAGAATTTACAAAATAAATAATAATATGGGGTCAAAAATAGAATATTAAAGTCAAATAAAATGTAACAGTGATTTTGGAAATTAAAAAAATGTAATTTGAGATGTTTATCAGTAAATACTACAATATTTACAGAACCAAATTTAAACAAAAAATTATTTTTATTATTTTTTTCACAGAAAATAGTATTTATTTATTTATTTTTAACCACTTTTTAAATTGTAAAATGGAATGATTTGATTGTTTCAGGTGTTCTGTTGTATGGGGCACCAGGCACTGGTAAAACTTTGCTGGCACGAGCCTGTGCCGCACAAACCAAGTCGACGTTTCTGAAACTTGCAGGACCACAGCTTGTACAGATGTTTATTGGTGACGGTGCCAAACTTGTACGAGATGCTTTTGCTTTGGCCAAAGAAAAGGCTCCAGCTATCATATTCATTGACGAGTTGGATGCAATAGGTATACTGTTTTATGTTTTTTTTTTCAATTTTATTTTGTAATTTTTTTTTGTGTGTTTTTTTTAATTTGTTTTAATTTAATTTTTTTTAATTTTTTTATTTTTTATTTTTGTTTTTAGGTTATTTTCTGTGATTAATATTTTGTTGCAGTTGATGGTTTTGGAATAAGCAAATCTATTCTCTATTTATTATGATGATAACAGTAAACAGAGTTTATCATTTGTTTTGGTTACGTAACTACTAAAATATTTTTGCCTAGGTACGAAGCGATTTGACAGTGAGAAAGCAGGAGACAGAGAGGTACAGAGAACGATGTTGGAACTGCTGAACCAGATGGATGGCTTCCAACCAAACATGCAAGTTAAGGTAAAAATTAACCTTTATATTTGATTATTTCTGATATCTGTCCAGAAAAACACCAAATATACAAATTCAGTTTTAAATACCTTTTGAAATTAATTTTTACGCTACAGTGACGATTTTGAAGTTGTTAATAATTGTGTGAAATTTTAAAATCTTTGTATTAAAAAAAATTAAACTAAGCAATTATATACATTTTCAAGAAGCATCAGTGCTGAGATAGAAAATACTCAAAGTCAGCAGCCTATACTGGTTACAGAAATATTTCTGTTAGTTTTTTTAAATAAATGTTTAAATGTTATGGCAGGTAATTGCTGCAACTAACAGAGTTGACATCTTGGATCCAGCTCTTCTGAGGTCAGGACGTCTCGACAGAAAGATAGAATTTCCACATCCAAACGAAGAGGCAAGGGCGCGAATCCTTCAGATCCATTCCAGAAAGATGAATGTCAGGTAACTGCACAACAAAATTCTTCAAACATTTTGTTTCGATTAGAAAGTAAAAGAAACATTTTCCTTCTGAAGAGTATTAAACTTGAAATAATTGTTACATAATTTCAGGAAAACTAAAATGATATAGATATTTGGTATAGTTTATGAAAGCTTTTTTTTTTAATTATTATTTCAGCAAAGATGTCAACTATGAAGAACTGTCTAGGTGTACTGATGACTTTAATGGAGCGCAGTTGAAAGCAGTTTGTGTGGAAGCCGTAAGTATAGTATTTACCATTTGTTTATATATATATATATATATCTTAAATATGTAATAAATGCTGTATATAACAACAGTGAATCACATCAGTTTTAACACACTTGTTTTTAAATACTTGTCTTGTATAGACATAATAATCTGTGGAATATTTTAAAATATTTAATCCAGATGAACTATACCAAATCTCTTTATGCCAAGTTTTATAATGAGTTACAGAAACATCATATTAATCATATATTTATTTTTTTATTTATTTTTTGTTAGTTTTCATTTAAAATAACTAATTTTTATCAAATTTACTCTTACCTTTTGTGACATGTTTATTTCTTTTATTGTTGTTCTAAAATTAATGTCTTGTTTTTGTCATTTTGTTTTAACAAAATCAACCCACAACCATCCATCCCCCATGCTCCAAAACACCTTGGATATAGAATTTGGTTAATTACTGGAGAATTATCAGATATTTTAATATTTATCTTTCTTTTTTTATCTTTAGGGTATGATTGCCTTGAGACGTGAAGCTGTAGAACTTATTCATGAAGATTACATGGATGCAATAATTGAAGTACAAGCCAAGAAGAAAACCAATCTACAGTACTACGCTTAATTTACAAGCAGTCTCAATTTGGACTCTTTAAATTCATATTTCTAATCATCAGTTACACATTTTGTTTCGGCAGTACGTAACAAAAACATTCATTTGTGGGAATGATTTTTGAAATTAAATGAATCAAATATAAATACGAGATGTTTACTGTTTTGGTACTGCCACAAGATGTATATCTGCAGTTCAGATTTAACATGTTAATAAAATTTATTAAAAATAATCATTTTTCCTGCCAGCTTTCTTGAAGAATCTTTATTGAAAGATGGTGATTAGTATAGTAATAAAATGTCTCAGGACCCATTGTTGTTTGTTTTATTTTTATTTTATTTTTATTTTATTTTTTTTAAATATGAAAAATACCATGATGTGGTTTGTCTATAAAATTTTATTTTCTGAAAATAATAAAACAAAAAGAATATTTGAAAACAAATCCCTGAATTTAAACATTTGTTTTTCAAAATCCCATAAAATAAAATTTATTTCAATTAACATTACTGGAATATTTAACACAATACCGTGAAATTATACATATAATCGAAAATAAAACAAAATCTTTTGTTCCAATCTGAATTCAAATTATTTGTAATTTTTGTTAATTTTACATTTAAAAAAAATGTCATCATTACTCCAGCTATGGTTTACCCCAGATTTTCTGAGTGTTGATTGAAATGATTTCTAGAGAAGGCTGGGTGTAGACTTTTTATATCTGTAATGATTTTCTTACAAAGCTCGGACAGTTTGGTGTTTTTGTCACATGAAAAGAACACTGAAATAAATAAAACAACAAAACTGAGTGATGTGTTATCTGAATATTTACATCACTGTCAAGAAAACTAACGATCTAAAATACCAACATTTAACAAAACAATATAGTGATCTCTGACTTTACGTAAAAGTTTTTGTATGAATAACATGAACAGCAAAATCAATCTTTAATGCTCTACATCCAGAATATTTCCCTTTCCAGACAACATCTCCAAATAGGATTATTAATTAGGTTTATCAATTAATAAATAATATTTGAATCCAAACAGTATATGAAAAAATATATGAATTACGTTAACTTCATGTATTTTAAATTTTTTTTTTTTTGTATTGTTAAAAAACAAAAAAAAGCAATATATAAACACCTCTCACCCACCCCACAAAAAAAAAAAATATGTCTGCACAAAACCCAGTTGTATTTATGTAATGCTAACAGAAAAACATTTAAGAAAAATAAAATCCTCAAAACAGCACTTACCAATATCTTTTTGATGTTTGATGTCTTGTAGATTACTCAGATACATTGGCCAAACCACTTTGTCAAAGTACCCCGGAGGATCAGATGGATAGTATGTTCTTTTCCTTGAAATAATAATAAAAAATCGGCTTTAAAATTACTATTAATATTCTGTCTCTTTCTTACCTTTCAGAACGCACAGCAAACATGTTTCATTTTAGTAACTTAATCATCAAGAATCAATCTGATCCAAGTATAACGACATTCTTTTTTTTACATACTTATCAAGTAGGATGTTATATTTTATTATTATTAATTATGTTTTTACTTCATTTCCTTTGAATTATTATTATTTTTTTCTTTCTTTGAATTGTATTTGGGTTTCATTTCTGCTTCAATCTTTTTATTTACAACAGAGATATATACATAAAATAAATAAATTATATACATATATATAGGTAATATATAGTGTTGAAGGATTTTATAAATTATTTTTTAATATTGTGCAAATTAACTTAAATCAAAAGTAATGAACAACATCTAATAATAATGTCCATGTAAAATATTTCACCGACTTACTTTCTTCTTTCCCTGCATGTTTCAAAATCCAATGTCAAGAAGTATTTTTTGTCAAACATTGTGGAAAGTTCTCTGAAAATAGTTATTAATGAAAAAAACATATATGCTTAAAATATGCAATAAATACAATTGTCTGTTCAGCTGTTTGTTTGAAAAATTACAACAGAACTAAAACCAACACCAATCTATTGCTATCAGGTATTAATACTTTTAATAATAAAAGTTGTAATTTACTAAACTTGAAAAAAAAGATAGGAGACATAATATATTAATATTCCACCATTTGTTATTATTGTTTATAAAATAGTAGGAAATACAGAAGCAATACTTAATTTTTTTTTAATAAAATGTTAGAATTACTTGTGATTAAAAATCAGTATGCCTTCAATGATGAGCAGACCAGGACAAGAGTTATTTCCCTTTTGTTGCTGTTTCTCTTTCCACAGTTGGATGTCTTCCATCATATGATCCATGTCCATAGCACTAAGTTCTGAGATAACATACAACCTATTATCTGTTATTTCACAACTTGACCACAGTGTCATAACCCATTTAGTATCATTTTTTTAATTATTATTATTGTATACCACAGATTACTTCAATTTAAATAGAATTAAAAAATAAAACATAATCAACACTTTTATTTTATGGTTTCAGTTTAAGTGTCCTCAGTATATTGTAATTATGGAACGAAAGACTGGAATAAAGAAGATTTAAATGTGCCTGTTATATTTTCAATAAGAATTAGATAAAGACAACACAAATGCAGAATTTAATTAAAACCCTAAACATATAAATAATAATAACTACAATAATAATATTTAAATGTGTCTTTCAGGAATAATTAAAATATGAAAGTTTAACTGACAACAAGTAAGAAACAAATATAACACAGATGTATATCAGTTGTAACATCTGTTGTCTTGTACTGGATAAATTTGTACTAAACTGAACACCATTCATGTAAATAAATTTAAAAAAAAAAGTTAATTAGTAACATATTCTAAAAACTTAAAATATATAATAATTTGTGTGTGTTTGTGTATGTATAAAATGCACAGAGCTTTAATAGTTAAGAGCTGCAGACATTTAGTTTATTTCATGTTAATAAACAAATTTAGTCAAATTTATTTTAGTTAGTACTTAGTAATAGTTGAGTTATTAAACCTCAAAAAATTACATTGAAAAAACAGGTTTCAGTAAATGGCACTCTACTTCATTACTTGCAGTGACATTGTACACACTACTTACTTTCCCAATTGGCATGATTTACTTCTGGAACAAATTCCAAATTTTTATTTCCAGGTTCCTACAGATATATATATATATATATAAATGAAATACAAAGAAAATAATAATATCCAAAATTAAAAATATTTAAATTTAACAGGATCTGGCCAGAACTGGAAATATTATTATTATTAATCAAATTAATAAGACAGACTAGGCACAGTCAGATATTTTCAGATTATTATTAATCAAGAGAACTGAATATATAATCATACTTCCTGTGTGTGTCACATTTGTCAAACAGCTAATCGAGTTGCTTCCAAGAGCCCTGGCAATTAGTTTTGTTATATTTTTCTTACTGTAATTTTGTTTTTAAAATAGGGATTTTAAAAATAAAGAATTACCAAGAAATATATATCTTGGCAAATATGTCTTGCTTCAGGAAACCCTGATGTTAACTGATCTGCTAGAGTTGATTTTCCACTATTTGTAGCACTGGAACAAATAAAATTTATGGAACACAATTAATCATTTGAAATAATTGGGAGGCTTATTTCTTATATTATGTGGCTTATTATTGCTACTGCAATTTGTAGTTAATAATATAAAAGTCTAATGGTTTTTCAACTTTTTGTTAACGAAATACAAAATATTAAATTTTGATATTCATTGTAACATTAAATAAGTGTAAATTGAAATTATTTCTCTTTAAAAGATCAATGCTGATATTTAGAAGATATAACACACTAAAAATGTGAAATAGTAAAAATAGAACATTAGTCTAATGATTAGACTAGAAAACTCAATTCAGTTGATGTTGTAAACATCTTAAAATTAAGCTGTTGGTGATACATACCCGCTAATTCCAATTATGTAATACCCAGCCATTAAAAGCAAACAAATAAAAAATATGTACTGTTTTAAAAATAATCAAGAATCGGCGTTATCGTGATTTTCTTCGCCGTCCGGGATTCCTCTCTCACAATTTTCAGGCACAAAAGGAAAAGGATTATCTCCCTTGTTCAAACGATCAAGTAAAGAAGTTAATAACAATTTGTTTAAATGATCAGTCTGCGTTAATTGTCGTTCAGCTGGTTCTTCTGGTAATTTTTCAGAACTCTGGTCAAGATTTAATTCATTTACTTTCTTTTCAACACCTACGGCGTTATTGTTTTTGTTTTCTGTTGACGGCGTCTGACTCTTTTCCGCCATATTACATCTGTTATAAGTATTTCTTCACAAAATTATTGTCGCACCAACTTTTAAAGTATCTCAGAAACCCCTAGTCTTCTTCTTCTTCTTCTTCTTCTTATTATTATTATTAGTATTGGTATTGTGGTTGTTGTTGTTATTGTTGCCATACTCTTTTCATAAACTAATTCAAAATAAATAAATAAATAAATAAATAAAAAATAACAAATTTGGTTATATATTAATAATATAACAATAAATCAATCGCCCTACAAGGTAAACAAGTGGATTCAAAGGTTAAGCTTCCGAGGCTAGATATGACAAAAGTTCCCTTAGTTTCATTGTACCCAGTCAGCATTTGCCCAGTCCAGTCATTGTTCCACGTTCAAATAATATGATACGTATTTTCCTATTATTTATTTATTTATTTATTTATTTATTTATTTATTTATTTATTTGTTTGTTTTTGTTTGTTTAACTTTTTTATTTAATGATATATTCGATTTTATCTTTTCTTTTTTCATATTTTCAGTTTACTTTTTATGTGTATTTTATTATTATTATTATTATTATTATTATTATTATTATTATTATTATTATTATCATTAATTTTTTGTTCTAGATTTTTTTTCTCTGCCTTCCTCTTGTTTTTTAATTTATATTTTTGTTTGGTTGTTTATTTATTTGTCACTTATGGTTATTCTTACTGCTAATGTCCTTTTTAATTTTTAATTATGTTTTGATTGAAATTTTATTTATTTATTTGTGGTATAATTTATGTATTTACGTGGTGTTAAATAATATTTCTTTACTTTTGTTTACGTATTTAGATGTGGTATGGTTTAAAAATGCTTCATATTTTCAGCTCCCTTTTTCTTGTTTGTTATTAAAAACTGCCGTTAGCACCTAGACAAATACTTTATCCAGTAATGATAAAAAGTATAACGTTCCTTTGAAATCTCTTTATTCTTGCCAGGAAATGTAATCCGACACGCGCCATTATGTCAACAGGTGTTCACGAACGATAACCCCGATGTGTTTTGGTCTAAATATTACACATATAAAAGGTCACAAGTTACATACAATCCGTGCACGTTTAGTTCTTCAAAGTAGAATTTTAACTTTTTAATTTTAAAATATAAATATCATATCAGATTTCAAGAAACTGAGACGATTAATGCACTATTAAGTAGAAAAGCAGTGAATAATTTGGAATACTACATACCTTTTTCTGGATTTTTTTTTTTTTTTTTTTCATGTGTATTTTAGTATTAAATATTTATTTATTTATTTATTTATTTATTTATTTATTTTGTACAATCCATATATATTTTGTTTCATTTTCTTTTTTATAACAAAAATTTCATATTTATTTTTACAAAATCTATCTGTCTATATGTCTGTCTCTCTATATTTTTGTCTGTCTGTCTACATGCCTAGCTATCTATCCATTTACCTCTATACATCAAACTATATCTATCCACCTATCTCGCATAAACAAAATAATTACCTCATACGTTTCAAAGACAGATAGGAATCAAATAAGTCGCTGTATGTGTGTTATTCCGAAATAAATAATAAGTCTTAAAAAAAAACATAAAACAACAACAACAAAAAGGGTAATACTTTTTACCCTTTGTTTATACAAAATTAACGACGTTTTACACATTTTCACTGTTTTTCTGTGATGTTGCTCACTGGTTTTGGTTCCAGTCCATGTGTGCCGCATTTTTTGAGAATAGCCCAGTATATGCCTGTGATAATAATAATAATAATAATAATAATAATAATAATAATAATAATAATAATAAAATAAATAAATAAATAAAAAGTTAAAATAAGTGTTGGTTCAATATTAATAATTATTATTATTATTATATTACTATGTCAAAATAACTTGACGAGAAAAAAAACAAACAAAAAAACAACAACAAAACAAATAAATAAATAAATAAACACAAAATTAAAAAATATCCACATAATAAAATTATGTATACCGTGTGAACTGAAAACAAAAGCAGCTCTCTCTCTCTCTCTCTCTCTCTCTCTCTCTCTCTCTCTCTCTCTCTCTCTCTCTCTCTCTCTCTCTGTCTCTCTCTCTCTCTCTCTCTCTCTCTCTCTCTCAAGGGATATATAATGCTTAGCACGTGTGGTTCAAGGGGAAAAATAGTAGTTTTAGGTATCAGAGAAAAATAAAGAGGAAAGGCTTAACGTCATGCAAAAAGAAACAAATGTTAAATGCGCGAGTAAAAGAAAGGAATGTACTTACAATAAACAACGGGCGTAAAACAAAACGACAACAAAATAAACACGAACAGTGCAAAACTCAGCGTAGGATGGAATTCAAAACTGAAATAATAATAAATAAATAAATAAATATAAAAGGAGTACCAGAATAATATTTCTAAAAATGATTTACAAATAAATAAATAAATAAATAAATAACAGTAACGCAGTAAATAAAATAAATAAATATATAACTGTTTCAATAAAACCGGGGTAACTTGCGCTTTTTACGTCATAAAGCTATTACGTCACAATCGCTTAAGATTGAATTAATGGCGGACACAGAAATATTTCTGTGTTCTGCAAATAATGAAAATTTTGAGAGTTTGTAGTGTGTAGTTTGTTTTCCTGTAATTATCCCAGTAAGAAGATCAAATACGGAATAGGATACCGAAAGCATGGTGGAATTTTCATAACAAAAGAAGTCAAATTTTAAATTTCTTTGGCAAGGTAAGACAATCTTGAGGTACATTTTATTTTTACAGAAATATCAGCAATAACAATTTGTTTTAATAATAATAATAATAATAATAATAATAATAATAATAATAACAACAACAACAACAACAACAACAATTACAATGATTTCTTATTATGGTTCATAGTTTTTCTTATTATTGTTGTTGTCATTGTTATTACTTATTAACAAGCTTTTGCTCGCTCTCTCTCTATCTCTGTCGCTCTCTCTCTCTGCCTCTCTCTCTTTCACACACACACACACACACACACACTTACGCACAAACACTCACTCTTTCTGCTTCACTATACCTTTGTTCTGCCATTCCCATTTGGTATGACATCAACGGCGTCCAGCAAACCAAAAATATTATTCCTGATAAAAAAAATAAAATAATAATAATAATAATAATAATAATAATAATAATTACACTATATAATTTTTTCCGTTATTGTTTCTAGGTGATAAGGGATAATTCAAATGCTTTATCATACAGTTAATAATAAACAGCACAAGTTAAAATAATCATCTTGAAAGAAATGAAAACAACAGTGTACCTAGCGCGATCGACACGTAAAGTTCCAGTAGCCAAACCCGCCTGTCCCCGGTTATGTTTGTGTTTCCTTCAGGTTTCTCAGCTACAGGCGGGCCTGAAAAAATAATATAACAGTCAATAAATAATCATAGTGATAAATATATTTACATGAATGTGTGTATATATGTGCGTAAATGCCTGTGTGTGTGAGTGCGTGCGAGCATGCGTCTGTGTGTTCGTGTATGCGTGCATGCATGTGTGTGAGTGCGTGCGAGCATGCGTCTGTGTGTTCGTGTATGCGTGCATGCATGTGAATGAGTGCGTGCGAGAAAGAGTCTGTGTGTTCGTGTGTGCGTATCTTTCCAGAGAGGAGCAGATCTTTTTTTTTTAACTTCGCCAGCTAGTGCCAATTAAATTTACTTACTTCTCCTGGCTGTCCACATGGCTACAGCGATTCCATTGCCAACGATAACGCAAACAGCAGGGAGAAAGTAGAGCACTGACGTAAGGGTCCAGGCAAACTGTCTTCTGTCAGTCTGAGTGTGTAAAGCGTTGTACGGGCCACATATCTTAAGTCCCGTGTCAGACGGAATCGTTACCACGCTGTAGATGTATGGCTGGCCACATTAAAAATGAAAAAAAAAAACCCCAAAAGAAAGCATATAAATTAAATATCTCTCTGTTACCTGCGTACAGGTCTTCATACATGCATGAATGCACGCACGCAGGGTTAGTACACATACGCACTATACATACACAGATAAACAGACAGAAAGATAGAGAAAGAATTAACAAACAGATGATAACTGCTATTTATTAGTTTCTGTTTTGCAGTTCTTTTAATTTTGTTTTTTTCCTTATTGTTATGTGTATGAATATATATTATGTATCTATGTATACGTGTCTATAATGATATATGTAATATGTGTATGTGTGTGTGTATACATAAACATACATACCGATATACATCATAAGTCAGAGATAAACATACACAGATGCATGCATATAATTGTACGTATACGCATACATGTTTATCTCTGACTTGTGATGTATATCAGTATGTGTTTTTATGTATATGAATATGTAAGTATCTATATATCTATGTATGTAATTATCATTTATATATATATATATATACAGTTATTATTACTAAATATACATTAAATTATTAATAATATGTATATATATATTCGTGCGTCGAACTCACTGTGCTCATTACACTGGCACGAAGCCTAACAGCTGTATACACATGATTTTATAAATGGTTTAACTTGCGAGTACTCACAAAAGGGCTAGAAGCAAGCACTGACAGAAGCCACGCAATAACCTGCAGGACGTTTCTTCTCCTTCTTCCCTCACTCTTCGTGATTATCCCGACCGCGCCGTCCACGCCGAACGCCGCCACGGTGTTGTTGGCGAGAAAGGAGCCGAGGTACAAGCAGAACGCGACGGTTTTGCAGACGACGTCGTTCGTCGCCCACCATTCCGTGGCGTTCCAGGCGACGGAGATGCCGATGTTGAGAAACAAGGCCACGATGTTGGCAATGCTGAGATGGAGAAAGTAAAAATGGCCGCGTTGTCCCGGTTTCCATATCTTCTTGAGCGAGTAAAGGACAGTGGCGTTTGCAGTCACTCCAGTGAAGAAGATGCAGCTGTACACTATGACAAGAAGTTGGTTGATATTTTCCATAGACATTCTCTGGGGTTTTCGTTTCCAATCCCTTTTCACTCTACGTTTTCTTCTGAGTTTTAATTATTATTTTTTTTTTTTTCAGATATCGTTTCCTTTACAGAGCCCTCTTTTCTTTTTTTTTTTTTTTTTTTTTTTTGGTTTTTTTATTATTATTTTTTTTTTTTCACTTAATCTACGAATTAGTTAAATATATTTTACACTTTATTCGGGGACATTGTACTTGTAAATGAAATCTCAAAACTGATACGTATCTGCTCCATACAGTAATTTTGTATTTAATTGCATTGACATTTGCGTCACGCTGTGCAAATGCATATCATAATAAAGTTATTACACGTTCATTCCATTGTTTATGCATCTTCGTTCTCGCTGTCAATTACGAAAGAATGTACAAACAGGTCATTACAGATTATTTTTGTTAATTAGAGTAATCTGGTTATGTTTCCAGTTTGTCCAGTTGTGCTGTTATTATTATATCATTCACTTGTAATTTAACCAATGTTTTTTATGAATGTTCAGTACTGTTATACGTAGATTAGATATGAATGTCTTTAACAAAATCAAATACATTTCTTCTTCTTTGTTTTATAACCAAATGTAATTTCTCTTTCTCTCTCCCTATGTAATCTCTCTCTCTCTCTCTCTCTCTCTCTCTCTCTCTCTCTCTCTCTCTCTCTCTCTCTCTCTCTCGGTATTCTCTCTCTCTCTCTCTCTCTCTCTCTCTCTCTCTCTCTCTCTCTCTCTCTCTATCTATCTATCTATCTATCTATCTATCTCTCTCTCTCGCACTCTGTCTCTTTCTATGTCATTGAATCTCTCTACCCACATAAATCTAGACAGACAGACGAAGCCTTATGATATCGATACAAGATCTAAATTTAAAAGTCCCTCGATATTTATGTACTACAATTTTTTTCTTTTTCTTTCTTTCTTTTTTCATTTAAAAAAAAAAATGACTTTTACTGATTATTTTTTCTCAGCATAATATTAAATCATTGTCTTTGTTACACATACTTAGGAAATTACACTGTGCAAAGGTGGCTAAGAATTACGCTTTGACGAGCAAAAGCAAGATAAGGTAGATAATAGACTCGTTTATTAAGACACACAAATTTCGTGATAGGTCAAAGATTTCTTGAAATAACGTTAGTGAAAGAAATCCTGTTTGGTATCGTACAGTTTGTATTGTTGTATTGTGTGAGATCTTTCTGATCTGCCAGACTTTTATATTTGTATGTGGTTTAAACAACAACAACAACAGTAATAATAATAATGATAACGATAATGATGATGATGATGATCCTAACAGCAACTAGAACAACAATATCAAGTCAATAATAATAATAATAACAACAATAATAGCAATAACAAAACATTATCATCATCGCCAGTAATAATAATAATAATAATAATAATATGATGATGATGATTAGAATGTTGATGATGATATCGATGAATGATGATAATGAACAACGAAGCCAGTTATGTTGAAGCTGCTGCTGACGATGATAACTATGACGACGTCTATTAATATGATGATGATGAGAAAAATATAAACACCTGTAATTTTTTATTCTCTCTTGTTTTCTTTGTACCAACTTTTATAATCCATTTTAATTTGCCCAATTCAGTTAAAATTTGTCGCCGCAAATGATCATATGAATAACATCTGTTTCTTTTTGGGGGGGGAAGTTGGAAATGATGTTTTCCTTATCGTTTCTATCGTCAAACAGTCATTCATTCGTTTATGATGTTCAAAAAGTACTAGGTTTTTATTTTACTGCGCTGAAATTACAACTAATTATAGAATATTTTTCGCGTAATTTGTCTTTATTTCTTTATTTTTTAAATTTAGAAAAAATAAAAATCACAAACCAGTTTATAGAAGTACTTGCTATGCTCTTTGCTGTTTATAGAAAAGATACATGTAAAGAATCCCTTTCTATTAATAAGACTATATAAATTCACCATCGATTTCCCCCTTTCTCTCTCTCTCTCTCTCTCTCTCTCTCTCTCTCTCTCTCTCTCTCTCTCTCTCTCTCTCTCTCTCTCTCTCTCTCTCTCTCTCTCTCTCTCTCTCTCTCATAACCATCAATATCAATGAAGCAGATAACCAATATCGTATAACTGATAAAAATTAAAATATATCGATACTTGATTATACACATAATTACATTTACCCTAAGATAAATTCACTTGGAACTGAACTTGATACGGTCTTCTACCCAGAATTAACGTGAACGTATAACAACATTACAGTCGCTACCTGGCAGTGCTCTGATCAACACACAAGCTTCTCAACACGGTTGTCCGCTACAAACAATACTGATTCCTTTATACGCACATTTCAGCCTTATGCACATTCACTGGCTGAATGATACCAGTGACCTCTCGTTTCACATTTAACATTTATTGAACATTTAAAAGACGCTGATTAAATAATTGGGTTGGGGTGTCAACTGAACAAACAAACCTTTCCTCTCTCTGCAGTACCGCGATTCATTCAATTATTACTCTTCTCGGTCAGGACCGATAAAAGAATGTACAGTTTCGAAAATTCATTTCGCCTGTGATCGATATTACAGTTATTGGATTTCCGGCTCTCGTATAATTTAGTTATGGTTCTTTAGCACAGCATAAAAGAAACAAATAACATGTTTTGTGTGTCCGAGTTGAAAAAAAAAAAAAAAAAAGGAAAAAAAAAAAGATACGTAACTTTAATGCGATGTGTATAATGATCTTAGTTCCGGACTGAGTCGGACGAAATCTAGATAGATTGTTGTTGTGTGGTTTGAAGTAGCCGAGAGTTTTATTTGATGAATGTGGTTTGAGTAAAAAGTGACAGTATCTTCTGGTTTAGTGTCTGACTGTTTATCAGAGTCTCTCTCTCTCTCTCTCTCTCTCTCTCTCTCTCTCTCTCTCTCTCTCTCTCTCTCTCTCTCTCTCTCTCTCTCTCTCTCTCTCTCTCTCTCTGTCAGTCTGTCTGTCTCCGTGTTTCTATCTTTCTGTCACTCTTTCTCCGCCTGACTCTGGATTTCTGTCTCGCTCTATTTGTAGTTTTATTTCTCTTTGCATGTGTCTCTCTGCATGTCTCTGTATCTGTCTTCCACTAATTCTACACATTTAAATATTAGAAATTGAAATTACTTCCCCAGAGTCAACGGATCTGTTTATTCCATCCAAACAGATTTGTTTAAAGCGTTGACTTGTAACAAAATTATTACACCGCGCTTTACTGTTAAAAACAATTCCGCAGCGATATCACCATTCATTATTTCAATGTTATTATTTTAATTCACATCAACTGTCGTCCTTGAACAAATTGTAACGAAGTCAAAGAAAATGATGTCGTGTAAGGCTTCAAAACAGCAACAACGTTACAAACCGAAAATTATCGAAAGTCTGTCAACAGCCACTTATTTTATTGTGTCTAGACTGCATCTGTACTCTTGGCGATGACGTCAACAACATCATCTTTGCTTTAGTGACTACGTCGTCAAAGATTAAAACAGATGCTGAATTGACGAAGTTTATTTTTAAAATCAAAGCCTGAGTTAAACACTCCAGTGATAATTGCCAATTACGCCATGAAAAAAATAATATTATAAAATAAGCAAGCAAAATACACATCCGTAAATATGTCATAACGTGGAGAAAATACGTATTTGTCTGAACTGTCTTCCGACTCGAAACCCTTGCGATGCTGTATAAAAATGGACATATATATATGTATGTATGTATGTATGTATGTATGTATGTATGTATGTATGTATGTATGTATGTATGTATGTATGTATATATATATATATATTGCAGTAAGATATATATGGATAGGCTGTTGATTTATTTTAGGTTCTAGAACCAGATAAATTGCACAAAACTCGCAAACGATTACAGACACCCATACATATATGTGTATCTCTCTTTCGCTCTTTTTCTCTTTATATATATATATATAGACACAGTCACATACATGTGTGTTTATGTGTGTGTGCATAAACGCAGTACATACATACACGGAAAACAAAATAATAATAATAATAACAATAATAATAACATTAATAATAACAATCATAATAATAATAATAGTAATAATAATAATAATAATAATAATAATAATAATAATAATAATAAAGAAGAAGAAACTAATAATAATAACAAAAAGACAAACAAGGAAGCAAAAACAAAAAAACAAAACAAAAAGACAAACAAGGAAGCAAAAACACAAAAAACAAATCAAAAAGCAACAAACAAAACCAATCAAACAAAAGGAATATTAAAAACACCTGATCATATTCTCAAATATTTCTGTTAATGTGTTTTTTTCATTATGAAATTTGAGAAGGATTTCACAACGTCAGTCACGTAGTCCTCAAGTCGTAACAGTGTCAGCGAGTTACGTGCAGGTATCCCCGCGGCTGTTACAACGTCTCTCGAAACACAGTGAGCGATTCAGAATTATTCCATTGTTGAATAAGTACCTTTTACTTTGCAAATATATATGTATATATAATGATGATGATGATGATATATATATATATATATATATATATATATATATATATATATATATATATATATATATATATATATATATATATATATGATGATGATGAGCGATAATAATAATAAATAAATAAACATTAAAATGTTACCTGTTATCTGAATCAACGTGTTCTGTAATGCACACTTCACACGTAAATTTAAATGGCGTCTTTGGTCATGGAAATAGAATAGCTGTGATTGTCATTTGTATTATGTCGGCTGGTGAAGACGAAGATGATGATAATGCTGGTTATGATGATGATGGTCGTGATGGTGATGATTGTTGTGATGGTTCTAGTGATGATGATGATGGTAATAATGGTAATGACATGATAATGGTTGTGATCGTGGTAATGATGATGATGATGGTCACAATGATAAAGGTATGCTAATGATGTATGAAGAATTATCATTTGTGTTAGCATGTTTAGAGTTATGATTACGATATTAGATAAAAGTCTGTCTTTAATTTCAAGCATGTTATTATGATTATTATTATTATTTTGAGGCGATGGGCACACGTGTTCATCATACACACACACACACACACATACACACCCACACTCACACGCACACAGATAAATGCACTTTAAGATACACGCATTTTGAAATACTGAACAAGATTCAATAATTCTTTAACGAATTTAAAAAAAAAAAAAAAAAAAAAAATTGTTCTTAAATTTAATGAAATCTGGGTTCGGTGAATCACCGTCACAGACCGCAATGATGATGAAAAGACTTCTGTTAATTATGTAGAGTCATTTGTGGCCCGGAGAAACTGGGTCGCCCAAGAATTCTGTTCGCAAAAGAAGAACACTTCGGAATCAGCTGGAGCCTGGAAGTTAATTCCGCTTGCGTTGTAACGTGATCTGAGGATTGGTTTTAACACGGCGAAAATAGATTTAAAAGTTTATGTCTTATGGTGTTTGTTTACAAAGAGATGGCCGTAGATGGTTAGAGGCAGACGGCACTTTCACGAAATACTTGAATCAACATTTGTCAAAGTGAGAGCAGACGCGGTTTGTGCATTTAACGTCACTGGTTAATTCGGTTTTGTAAACGCGAATAACATTTAGACAAAATGGTGGATTTTTGAAAAATAAATTAATTGTTGTTTTTTTTTAAATTATTTTTTTATTTTTTTATTTTGTTGTTGTTGTTCTTGTTTTATAAGCTCATTGACTTTTCCTAAGAGTGTTTGGGTGCAGTAATGAATACAATTGTTTTTGTGTTAATATCTTTTTGTTGTTGTTGTTGTTATTATTAATATTATTATTATTATTATAATAATAATAATAATAATTATTATTATTAGTAGTAGTAGTAGTAGTAGTAGTAGTAGTAGTAGTAGTAGTAGTAGTAGTAGTAGTAGTAGTAGTATTTTATTATTTTTATTTTTTTAAATTGTATATAAGTTTATTTATTATTGGTAGTGGCAATAGTAATAGAAGCTGTAGAAATTGTAGAAGTAGCAGTAGCAGACGTAGTATAAAGTAGTCTTGTTGCTAAAGCATTTATTTATATTCTTATTTATTATATTTTTGTATTATTTATTTATTTACTGAGAATATAAAACAGTTTTTGATTTTAATTTTGTTTTCTAATTATTGTTACTGTTGTTGTAAGACATATCACTGACGCAGTTTACTTTTGTTTCGTGCAACCTTGAACTACTGTTTGTATGTATTTATGTAAGTATGTGTATGTGTGGGTTTATATAACATAAAAGTAGATAGGACACAGAAACAGACAAGAGGTTGTTAGTAAGTTGTTTTAAATCATGGATATACGTAACAAGGTTAATTAAAAAATCGTCGTTATGAAATCTGTTAAGATATTCTAATTCTGTGTTCTCTGTAGAATTACTTGTTTGAATATGTGTCTATGTGAATATTTCGCGATCGTAAAAAATACAATATTTGTTAATAGAAAACTTATCACAGAAAAGTAATAGTAAGGACAATATTCATGATTTAATGACGATGACGATGATGAATACGATAATAACAACAATAACAATATTAATAAAAATAATAACATTAATAATAACAATAACAAAATTTAAAAAAACAAAAACAATAACAATAATAATAAGGTGAATTAGGAGGAAGAGGAGCTTAATAATGATGATGATGATGATGATGATGATGATGATGATAATTAATCACTGAGTTTATATTTTTTAAGAATCAGCTGGTATCATTGTAACTGTTTTTGTTGTTTATTTGTGATGATGTTAGCAAAACTAATCAGCTAATTTTTATTTTTTTTTTTTTTAATTTTAATTTCTTTACGTTCTTTTGAAAACAAAACTCTAAAACAAGCAACAGCAACAGCAACACAGCAGTAACAACAACAACAGTAATAACAATTACCACCACCACAACAACTACAACAATAACAACATCTACAACAATAACAAATACAGCAACAACAACAACAATAACAATATCTACATACTTAATAAATATAACAGTAACGACTACAACAACAACAATAGTAATAAAATGCCAGATTCATTCAGATAAAAAGCGATGACATTCTCAAAACTAACCAGCCAATTTTTATTTTCTGTTTTCTTTACGCTCTTTTCAAAACAAAACTCTAAAACAAGATAAAAACATGCTTGAACCTAAGAATCACTACAACAACGACGCCGTTGGCTTCACTGACTGTCTCAATTGCATATTTGCACCATGCAGAAGTATTTAAAAAAGGAATCTTCAGCCTTGTCTAGCACAATCTTCTTTTGTTAACAGTTCTGCACTTTCCATGAACTCATGGCAGTTAGAATAAAACGTGCGTTAAATAGCAATAAAAATCTTTGTTCAATCAGAACTCAGTTCTTTCTGTTATAAACATTTTTAGGTTAATTTTTTTTTTTTTTTTTTTTTTTTCTACAGCGGGTTATTTTACCAAGTGACAGCTTGGAATATATATATATATATATATCTTGATGAAAAGACAATATTTTCCCGCGTTTATAAGTTCAATCGAGGAGATGTGATCTTCTGAATTCGTTATTCCTGAATCATTTGAAATGAAAAATAAAGAATAAAAACATATTCATATTAGTTTTTCATCTTGAAACTGAGAGCACTCGTTTGTATCAAGTTTCATGATGTTCCATCAATAAAATGTCGTTAATAATAGCTTATTTTATGTATCTGTGTGAATGTATGTATGTGTGTGTATATACAGATAGACAGACAGACAAGCAGACAGAAAAATAGATAGATTGATAGATAGATAGATAGATAGATAGATAGATATAGATAGATAGATAGAAAGATAGATAGAATAGATAGATAGATAGATAGATAGATAGATAGATAGATAGATAGATAGATAGATAGATAGATAGATAGATAGATAGATAGATAGATAGATAGATAGATAGATAGATAGATAGATGATGGACAGATAGATAGACAGACATAGGTTTGTGGTGTTTCATATCATTTGTAATTAAAATAAAATAAATAAAACATTAGTAAAGTTGCTAGTTACACGGAGAACTGAAACTGTGACAAATTAGTAAAAGTTCTGCGACAGCTTCTGTTACGTGCTGGTGTGGTTGTTACGCTGTAGGAAGGATAGACGGTGATCGAACGTCATGTCACGGATTCCGTAGACGTTCTGACATGATATCGACTTTGCTTTTGCGGTTTATCGGTAATTTTACATGATTGCGTCAGCATAAAGAATATGCATTTACGTAAAACACACACACACACACATGCAGATACACAGACAAGCCCACATACATATATCATATATATATGTGTATGTGTGTATCTGTGTATCTGTGTATGTGTATAACATATATACATACATACATACATACATACATAGATACATACAAAGATACATATATACATACATATATATATATATATATATATATACACACACAAACACATATATACATACGTACATACAGAGAGAAAGAAAGAAGGAAAGAGAACAGAGTATTTCTTGATGGTTAAGTGCCATACGTTCGAGTCTCGTCAGCGGCATCTGACGGGTTTTGTGAGGTCGTGATTGAACTTTGTCCTCCTGCGCCAGTGCGTACCCGAATATTGTCTATGTGTAAGTTTAATCAGACGTACATAAGTCAGAGAATACTCAAAATCTTAAAATAATAAATCCCAGAGTAAAAAATAGATAGACGGACGGAAGGATTGATGGATATGCATTAATATCACACGAACTTTAAAGATTTGCAAAAAGTAACGGTATTGGATAACGTGACCACAGGATCGTTTAAATAGTTTATTATTATTACTAGCATCTCGTTTCTTTTCGTGATATCATGTAATGAACTGTTCTTGAATAAATCTGAACATTCCCTGAAGCTTATTAATCATATAAAACATATTAATATCATATCATTAAAAAAACAAATTTTTTAAAAAGTTTCATTGGAATAAGAAGTATTGTAAAAAGATGTGACATTTTCTCGTTTCTGTTTTTTACTTTTATTTTCAAAGTCAAACCTTTTACTCTTGGCGATTTTATCTTCAAGAAAGAATATGTGATGAAATTTGTGTATTAATATTGGTGTTTTAGTAAGTTTGTGTGTTTATGTATGAATGTATGTACGTACGTACGTATGTAGTATGTATGTGTGTCTGTATGTATGTATGTATATATGTATGTATGTATGTATATATGTGTGTATGTATGTATGTATGTATGTATGTATGCACGTATGTATGTGTGCGTGTATGTATGTATGTCTATATATATATTGTAAAATATGTTTATATGCATGCTTTCATGTGTTATATGAGCATTCCTAATTTTACGTGTATATGTTTGTGTATGTGTGTGCGCGTGTGCGTGCGTGTGCGTGTATGTGTGTGAATATATACTGAGAATCATTCTGTAAGCTATGAGCCACAAACCAGCTCTCGCATTTCAGCTGATCACAGAAGACAGGTTTTATTCTAAGTGCCAGGAGTTCATGGAAAACGTAAAGCTGTTTTGTCAACGAAAGAAGGTTGTGATGCACAGGGCTAATGATTCCGTCTATAAATACGTCTGCATCGTGCTGACACATGCAGTTGAGACACTCAGCGAAGCCAACGGCGTCGTCGTCTACAGTCTTTTAGGTTCAAGCATGTTTTTATCTTGTTTTAGAGTTTTGTCTTGAAAAGAGCGTAAAGAAAACAGAAATTAAAAATTGGCTGGTTCGTTTTGAGAATGTCATCGCTTTTTTCATGAATGAATCTAGCGTTATTATTGTTGTTGTTGTTGTAGTCGTTACTGTTGTTTTTATTACTTACGTAGATATTGTTATCGTTGTTATAGCTGTTGTAGATGTTATTGTTGTAGTTGTTTTTATTATTGTTGTTGTTACTGTTGTTGTTATTCTTGTTGCTTTTGTTATTGTTGTAGTTGTAATTATTATTGTTGTAGATGTTGTAGTTGTTTCTGTTGAAGATATTGTTATTGTTTTTATAGCTGTTGTTGTTGACGACGTCGTTGTTAACAACACTTATAATATAGCTACTGTTATGTATTAGAGAAGAAACGGCTTGGCTAGCAAAATTAAAACTACTAAACCCTCATCATCAGTCAAGTGACAGTTTCGCGTTCTCACGCCAGAAACCAATTTGTTTTTAATTTTGTCACAAGACTTGCAATTAACTCACACGATCTTTGCCATTGTGGACAGCAATTAATTCACAGGTAGTACGAGTATGAACACGATTCAGATCACTGGATTAAGGACAGTAATTAACAATAATTAACCTATATATTCCAGTAGTATATGATTTGCCCTTAACATACTCGATCATGGTTAATACGGAGAAATAATTTACACTTTCCGTCGTGGCAATAAATACTGTTTTTATCGTGGTCTATGGAAAACAGTTAAGTTATTTAGATCGTGTTTAGTGTGGGTAACGCTACCATTATTCGTGTATTGTTTGTACAGACAGGAAAATTAATTTACTTGGCTAGTGCCAGACAGTGAAACAATTAAATACTCGATCCCTAATGGACCGCTTTCAAACAAATAATTATAAAAAGAAAAGAAAAAAAAACAAAACAGTATCGTCACAGGAAATGTTTTAATTTCTGTCTCAAAGTATTGTTTTCATTGTTTTCTTGTCCAGAATTTCCTGTTGTTATTCTACGTGAATTATTGTTTCGATGAAACAGACTGGATTTAATTGTTGTTTTCTTAATTATTTTGTCTGTTTTTTTTTGTTTTTTTGTTGCTTGTCACCAAATATAACTGTATCCTTTAGTTAGATCAAACACGATTTCTAACAGTAGCTAGATCTGTAGAGATTTTATCACTTTCATTCGCAAAAACAGTCAGAAGAAACGGTTTAATATAGGCTTACAACAATGGATATAGGCTATTCTGGGCGTTCTTTATACTTCCTGTGATAAACAACAACAAAAAAAAAAAAATAATAATAACAATAAAAAAGACGACAAAAGAAACGCCTGACATTTAAACAGAAAGAAGTAGCTGTATCAGAGTATAATGACTTGTTATGGAAAGGAAAATCCTACAGTATCTGACTTCAGCGTAATCACACTGCAATTTCCCATAATTATTGTTCTCGTGCTGATGCGAAACATCGATTTTTTATTTTATTTTATTTTTATTTTATTTTATTCTATTCTATTCTATTTTATTTTATTTTATTTTATTTTATTTTATTTTATTTTATTTTATTTTATTTTTATTTTATTTTATTTTATTTTATTTTATTTTTATTATTTTTAACATATACTTTTTTATTTTATTTCTTTTGCTGTTGTTGTTTTTGTGGATTTTTTTCTTTTCACTTTCACTCTCTGTCTGTCTGTCTTTCTTTCTATAAATGCGGTTGTACATACATACAGATATATGTATGCGCACTCATAGATTGATAAATGCATACATACATAGAGACATACATACACACACATTGATGCATACATATATATTACACACTTACGCACATACAGAAACATACATACATACATACATACACAGACACAGACACACCTACATATAAACATACATACACACATACATACATCATCCTGTTCGTTATTTTTTGCCAACTAAATATTTAAGTTAATAATACAGCCTTTAAAAAAATTCCATTTTAGTCAAATCACAGTTTTATGTCAGCGTTATTGCCAGGCATTGTATTACTAATTAAAGAGCTGATGTAAGCAATAGTAGTAGTAGTGATATTACGTTCCAACCACTGCAACTGGTTTATAAAAAGCGATGGCAGATGCTGTCTCTGCTAGGTTATTACTGATAGAAATAAGAACTAAGATTTATTCCTTGTTCACTGAAGGCTGTGGTAAGTGCTGTCTTGTTAATTTGAATAACAGTTATTTTACGATAAGGTTATTGTTTATTACAGTTCACTAGTAACCACTGCAAACACTGAGTTATCATAATTATTACTGGCCAGATCAATAGTGTATCCGAATAACTAATTAGATGTTCTTGTATGGCTTACCGTGATCACGTGACAAATATAAATGCTAGCAAATCAAATAATAAAAAAAAAATCTTAGTACTTACTTTATTCAAAGGATTTTTTAATATTAAAATTATATTTATAGAAACTTTGACGAGAAGAATAGATTTCGCGAGATATGATGCATACTTTTTCCACTTTAAGATGTGAAATGAAGATAGGGTTTAGAAAATAAATAAATAAATAAATAAAACGAAAGAAGTTTAAAATAGTCTTAACTATTATTAATTCTATTGTTCCTGTTTCTCATTTCTGACTGCTATTAGTAGTAGAAAAAATAGGAACAGAAATGGTAATATATATGAATATAAATATGTGTGTGTGTTTATATATACTACCAGAGCTGATATATGTGTGTGTATAGTAGCTGTATTATTATTAGTAGTAGCAGTAGTAGCAGTATTAGTAGTAGCAGTAGTAGCAGTATCCGTAGTAGTAGTAGTAGTAGTAGCAGCAACAAATAATAAATTGCCGTACTAGAAATAGCAATGGTTGTGGTAGTTGTAGTAGTTGTTGTTGTAGTAATACTAGCTGTTACAGACACTGTTATAGGGAAATGGTCGGCGTCGTAGTGTAGTAGTAAATTACATAACTA
>CM022669.1:18876090-18933590 GCA_012295275.1 Chrysomallon squamiferum
CTTTTGTTATTCTGCGCAAAACTTCGGAACGTTGTGACGTAAGATATATACGTATGACCTAATTTCATTTCATTATTTACGTGATTTTTGTTTTCTTTTCACATTGTTTCTCACCATCGTGTGAATGTACGAACATGTAACACAAGTCCTCTCAGCTGGGAAAATTCACATTTGTCAAACGTCTACTGTTACTGCGTAATTTTTATATAAACAGATTAAATATTTCTGATAATTCGATTATTCTAGATAATGTAATGTTATATTAAGTTATGTACTCGTCATGTCGTTTTAACTTCTGTTATTATGTTTAATAAAATATATGGATATATATATGTGTATATCAAGATATACTGGATCAATAATAATATAATATATTAATAATGCAATATAATATAATATAATGTAATGTAATGTAACGTAATGTAACATAATGTAACGTAATGTAACGTAATATAATGTAATATATAATGTAATGTAACGTAATGTAACGTAATATAATGTAATATATAATGTAATGTAACGTAATGTAACGTAATATAATGTAATATATAATGTAATGTAACGTGATATGATATAATGTAATATAGTCCAATGCACTTTAATATAATGCAACATAACGTAACATAGCCGTACGTAGCACAATATGGCAATAAAGCCACGTGAATATTTGACTAAATACGACTCAAGCATGTTTCAGATGCAACTCTCTAGCAAGGTCAGAGATTGTGTTTAATCAGTTCTCTGAAGGAAAAGAACATGCACCAGACGAACTTACTACACACTTAAAGTCTTAAAAGACTTGGGCTTACAAGGCGAGAGTCTGATTTATCTGTATTGCAAGAGTGCTAGTGTGTTAGCGAGTTAGACAGAAGGGAAACAGCAGTAATACATGTTCCTGGTTAACTCTTAGTATAAATTTTACTGAAAGATAATTCTATAGCTTATTACGTTTTAAATTATATAACTCAGCCACTGCGAAATCAATGCCTACATAAACTACGAGAGTCTTTTGTAAATAAAAAATATATCTTTACCAGGGAGGCGATTACGTTGACGGTTAGATTACATTTCACCAATTATTTATTGATAAAGTATCTTCACCGAGAGGCGATCCTTTTGTCTGCTAGTCCTAAACTGCAGAAGAGCTTGGACAGAAATTGCGACTTGCGAGGTAATGATTAGAAACTGAATAGTTCAACTTGAATCACCACAGCTGCACTGTAACGAACCCGTGGCCGAACAAAACTGCAGCCTAGAAGCGATTTCCTCGTTTTTTTCTGAGAGAGAACCGTGTCTGAAGATGTTTCTGCAAGAGACGTCGATACAGCAGTCGTGTAAATGAAACGTGTAGAAACAATTTACGCTGATGAAGTCTTACAGATAGGATGTAAGATCGATTCCTTCATTAGGGTGTTTCTGTTGTTTCTTTTTTACCATTTTTTTTTTGCATTGAAAAAACCCACTTTAATTATTGTGTTGGTGTTATTTTAACTGGAAAAGATTTCTTAATGGTAGCCGACAGTTGATTTGGAAAGTAATTGGCTGGATGGTTGTTATTTCAACTGATGTTATCGAGTGAAAATGTGTGTACTTTATTTGTGAACATGTACTCTTGTTATTCTGTCTGTCGTACTGACAATATTTATTTATTTATTCTCTCTCTCTCTCTCTCTCTCTCTCTCTCTCTCTCTCTCTCTCTCTCTCTCTCTCTCTCTCTCTCTCTCTCTCTCTCTCTCTCTCCCTCCCTCCCTCCCTCCCTCTCTCTCTCTGTCTGGCCTTGTCCTTCAGTATATAATCTCTTTTCTTTTCTCACTCTTCTCATATTGTACTACTAGCCAATCGAAACCTTCAACTATAATACAGCCAAGATTTATTGTTTACTATCTAGACTTAAAGGCTATAATCATATCATACGATAGAAATAAAAATGACAATATTTCCCATTTTCATTATATCAAGTTACATGATGTATATAAATAAAGTGTTTAATGTTCTCTCCTTCAGTTTCATTTCAAAACAGATTAACGAGTACTTCTTAGTAAAAGAAAAACTAATCACATTTTAAATTTTGCTTTCACATGAAAGCGTTCACACTGATTCGCATATTCAGCGTTTCCTTTGTTTTATTTTATTTTCTTTACTTTTTTCTTTATATTTTTTTAACTCCTTTCATTTATTATTATTTTTCTACATTTATTTACTATTCTATTTGTGTTTTTATTTCTTTTCACGTCCATTCATTTATACCTTTATACAATTTTAACTGTAAATTACTTTATTTTACTTAAATAATTTCATTTTACTGTACTTTACTTTAATTCACTTCATCTGACTTAGAATTACTTTATTTTGTTTCTTTTAAATTTCTTTATTTTACTTAACATTCACTGACTTTGTTTCAGTATGCTTTAAATTTCTTTATTCTACTTTATTTTACTTTTTTTACTTTTGTTTACTTTATTTTAAATTACTTAACTCCTTTTTACTTTATCCGTTATATTTTATTTCATTTAACTCTATTCGCCTTTGTTTCGTTTCTCCTCGAACTAATCTAATTCATTTTATTTTTATTTTTATTTCACTCGTTTCTTATCACTTTATCTTAAATTAAATTTGTTTTACTTTATTTCGTTATAATTAATTTTATTTCTTTCATTTCTTTATTTGAAATCCACTTTACTTGAAGTTCAGACCACTGCACCATTAGCTTTTATTTACTTTCCTCAAATTTAGATTCCTTAATTCATTTTATTTTATTTTATTTTGTTATCGCTATCCAAAATCTTACTCCTCTTTTGTTATACAAGCAAATACATCAAAACGTCCACTTCTTTTTTTTTTTTTTTTTTTTTACTAACTTTTGAAAAGTGCAAAAATCTCAGAAATCGACAAAAGTAACTGAAAGACGTGAAGACATAAAAAGTGACTTTATGCTGGGTCGAATTTTCTCTCTTCTTTGCTTTTTTTTTTTTTTTTTTTTTATTTATTTTTTTTTTTTTTTTCTTGTTCTCAAAAAATCAAGAAAAAAAAAATAAATAAAAGATTAACAGGAAATGTTTATAGAAGAGATTAACGAAGACGCTATTACGATTATTTTGACATTTATTTTATTTTTTATTTTATTTTTTTTTTTTTTTATTTAAACATAGAATAACGGGTTCATCACGTTCTCTGGTTATTGAACATTGATATCAAATATTCACACCAAGATGAACTCAGCGACTATGAATACAACTGCATTCTTGTAAAAAGTGTAAAACGTTGGACTGTTATTATTATTATCTTTATTCTGACAGGAGTATTCTGTTTAAGAACCTCGTACAATGAAAAGTGACAGTAAGATTAACATATCGCACACTGGAAATGTTTCAGTACATCAGTATAGTGTTTCAAACAGAGATCTGTTAATTCATCACGTTAATAGTGTTTCTTTTCTACTAGCTCTACTTGTCATTTTGGGGTAGCAGTATTTTTTATGACCATTTACTATTATTACAACTACCACTTTTATTACATCTATTATTATTATTATTGCTATTACTACCACTACTGATATTACTATTGCATATATTTCTACTACTGTTCTGTTATTTCTATTACAACTACAATTACTTCTTCTATTACAACTTCTGTTACTGTTAGTATTATTACTGACATTAGTATTAAGCATAATACTATTACTATTATTACTACCACTAATATTATCACTACTATTACTATTACGACTACAATTACTATTACCACTGTTACAAATACTACTATTGCTACTACTACTACTACTACTACTGCCACTACTACTACTAATTATTATTATTATTATTTATATTATTTTCATTATCTTTTTCATCATCATCATTATTACTATCATCATCAAAATCATCATCATTATCATTCTTATTATTATTTTCAACATCATATTCATCAACGTCATTATTATTATTACATCATCATCATTATTACTATCATCATCATCATCATCACCATTATTATTATTACTATTATTATTATTATTATTTAACACAAACAACAGATATCACTTTGTGCTGTTCTGCGCATGATCCGTCTTACTGCCGCTAAAGATGCTTCACATCAGACGACGATTCTAGAAAGGAAAATTAGCCAGTTGGATGATTCAGTATTCCGCCTGCACGACTACGCTGCACCTACACACACTTACCAAGCTAGGCGTGAAATGAATAAGGCGAATAAAATGTTGTTTTTCTTTTATGTACAGAGTCAGATATTCAGCAAAAGTTATGTGATAACTGCAAGCAATAACGTCAGAAATCCTTCTCCAGTCAACGACAATTTCACACTGTTTATCAGCTGTCTGAAATCGGCGCGAGAACTGCAAGGGAGATTACCAGATTAATAGATTTTTGTCTTCGCGTAATCTTCGTGACTTTCTCCGGAGTGAGTGAGTGGGTTTGCTTCAAGTCTTCGCGTAGCCTTCAGCTGTACAAACGACACGTGTCCTTGGAAGATGTTCAACCATTGATAATGTGTTAATTTAAAGTGTGAAAATAAAACCCTCTCTGTTATTTAATTTATATTTTCAGTTCAAAGGGCCAAATTTTTTTTTTCTTTTAAACAAATAAAGAGATTGTTATTATTATTTTCATATTTTTTAAATAAGGCAGGATATTTTACTACTTTTTTTTTAAAAATTATTATTATTATTATTAATATTATGATTATTGCGTGTGTGTGTGTGTCTTCCCTCTTTTCGCCACTCTGTGTTTCTATTTCGCCTTCAGTTTCCTAGCCTCTTTTTGCTGCGCCATATCATCATTCAGTATCATTTCAACTGACGAAGAGAGTAAAAAGAGAAGTAATTTTTTCTCTCTGTATGCAACTTTCGATTATCTACAATAATTACGATATATATACACACACAAAAACACACACAATCTTGCTGCGTAATTCGCATTTGATGGAAATATAGAGTCAGACTCAGGAACATGAAAACACGAATGGACTGATAGATGATGAATGAATGGATGAACGGACTGATCGACTGAAGGATAGATGAATGTAATCACTGTTCGTAATGGGAAGATATGATGACTAGATAAATTCCTATATTTTTACTGATAAAAACTTGTAGTGTTTCGGGACGAAACTGAAAGTAAGATACGTCAGCATGATACAAAATTAATAATCAAATTTTTCTGTTTCATTAACAAAAAAACGTGTGTAATTTACACGTTGTAAAAACCTTCGCTTTGTCTTGATAATCAATCACCTGCCGAAAACACCATTAAGTTTCTCTAATAACCAGCATGCTTACTATTACATACACAACGTCGGGTGGGATCTGAACCTCTCCCCGGGGCACACCATCACTAGATGTGTGATCACTTCTAGGGAGAATGGTGGGTAGCATCGCTAAGAGTAACGATAACAGTAGAAAATTATTCACTGCATGAGGCTTTCAGGATCATGCACCAAACCACAGCAGTTTGATAATACTATCCTCGCATACTACGATGAAATAAAGTGTACTTTATATTACATTTTAACACTGAACGAAGACTATATAACGTAATTTATAATTTACACAGTTGATTTTTATATTTCATCAGCGGGTATATATATTTATTCTTCAATGTTATTGCATTTAATTAACTTCAACAAATCTATTCCGATCACATCCAATTTTGAAATCTACATTTCAATGTACGTATTCATTCTACTAATTATATATTCTATATTAAACAATATGTATATGTGCGTACATCTGTTAGTAACGTTATCCCATTAAATTTATATAAAATTAACAACACGTTTTTTTTTTTCGAATTTCCTTTCAACACGAGCCTTTCCTATTTAGCAAGAATTTAAACAATAACTCTCAGATTTATAATATTAAGAGCCTTTCCTATTTAGCAAGAATTTAAACAATAAATCTTAGATCTATTACATTAAGAACCCGAAATCTGTGAGTTTTCGTTTTCTGTTTAAAAAACTACGACGTCAGCAAGTTAGTCAGACGTAAATCAGTGAAGTTTCCTTACGATATCCAAATTTTAAAACCCAACAGATTCCAGGATTTAAATGTTTTTCTTCTACATCCTCCAGTCCTAAGTTTTGTTTATGAAGTTACCATTGTCTTCTGCAAAAGCCAAAAGTGTTTTTAAATAAATGGAAAATAAGAATCGTTTCAAACCGAGTTAACGCATTTTTAAATTCCTTGTTCTTACGACACTGTGCTAATCTAGCGCCGCTCAGAAATATTTGTTGGACTTCCGGTTACGCATGCGCAATGACAAATTTGACTAAAAACAGTCCAGTAGGGTTGATTAAACTCATGAGCTGTTATTGTTTGGAGACTGAAAACTAATTTTCAAGATTTTCTTTCAGTTTCCGCCTGTATCTTTAAGCTTATTGAATCGCAGAAGACTAATGTTCCAGTAATGTTTTTATCTTCCAGTTCCTTTACTCTTGGAAGTAGGTCAGAACAAATTTTACATCAGTTTTCTTTGACTATTTCTGTTCGATTTATCATCTAATATGTTCAAAACGAACAAAATTTTAACTATGTTCATTTTACCTCTATCGTTAAAGTAATGATTCTACTAGAAGAACAAATTTTTATATTTTTTATATTTACATTTCTGTAAAAGGAGTCGGGTAGAATAAAAATTTTCATTTGTTTCTTTTTATTTCCAGGTTGGAACTTCAACCTCAACACAACAGTACTGATGGCAGAAATTTTCTTTTTTTCTTTTTTTCTTTTTTCTTCTTCTTTTAAAATTTTTCACTTTCCCCTAATGGGCTAAGGTTTCTTTTCGTTTTAGATTTTACTTCAGTCTAATCATACTAATGGAAGACTATATTTTCATCATTTTTCCTTTCCCCTCCTCTTCCATATATATTTTTTTTTTTTTCAAAAACAAAATTCTGACAGGTTCAAAAAGAACACTTCCTGCCTGGCATCACCACAACAACAACATCTACCGCATCACACTAAACTCTTACTCGAGAAAGAAAGAAAAAAAACAACAACTACGTATGAGTTTTAAACAACGACCTGACTTTACGTAAGTTCAGTGTAACGTAATCCAGTGTATTGGGAATTTGGCCTTTCTGCGAGCTTCCTGGAAGCCACCGATGAACATTTGTTACTTTGTGAGTTAACAGATTGTTCAGCATTCGATTCTGGCAGATTCTGTCTACAGAGTACATTTTTTATTTTATTTTATTTTATTTTTTATTTTTATTTTTTTTTTTAGAAAGAAAGTAAGAATAAAAAAAATATATTAAGATGAGAAAAAGGTTTTATGTGCCAGATTTTCTGGCGTCCGTTCAGTTACATTTGACATGCAGTTTTTCGTAACAACAGCAACAACAACAGTAACAAGATGATGATGATGATGATGATGATGATAGTCATGATAGTCATGAACTGTATTATAGTCGCAACAAAAGCAGCAGTAGTAGTAGCAGTAATAGTAGAAGTAGTAGTAGTAATAGTCCTAACAGTAGTAGTTGCAGTAACAGCTGTAGTAGAAAAACCACATAATTGCTGTAGCAGTAATAACAGTAGTAATGACAGTATCAGCAGTAAGCGTGGTATGTAGTAGTGACATCAGTATTGTTGTTGTCATTCTAAGATGAATGATGTTATTACTATCATTTGTCTCGTTGACGTGGGTTTTGTTGTTGTTAACATCACCATTATCATCACCTTTTCATTTTGATATTCATCATCATCATCATTATCATGATTATAAGGACAGTATATCCATCTAAAAATTGGTTTTGAGTAGATTATATTGTCAAAACCTATAGAATAGAAATACAAAGAACAACAACAACTACAAATACAACTGCAACAGTTAAGAAAACGGTAAATATAATCGCAGCATCAACAAGAACAACAACAACTGCAAACGCAGTAATAACAGTACTAATGAAATGAATGAAGAAGCAATATCTCATAAAATGTTGACTATAATGATGATGCTATAACGAACTATGAAAATTTAATAAACCATCCCTGAAATAGTTAATTAAAGATGATTCAAAGGAAAGTGCCAAAAAATTTCATTCTGAAGGATTAAATTTTTTTTTTTAAGAAAAACTAATATTTTTATAAGGCAAAAGCGTAGGTTGCTAAACCATTCCAAATTTCAGATCATTTCCTGGAGAAAAAATAATAATAATAAAAATAAAAACTTGAACCATCTTTTTTATGTATATATATTGCTAAAAGAAATCAAAGACAACAATATGATGTAAACATAATTAGTTTTCAGAGTGTTAAAATCTACGACGGAATTTGCTCATCGAATCAAAAATGTGTATGTCTAAAAACCACCAGAGAGCGTTTCCTCTGTTTTGTTTATTTTTTCTCTAATTTTCATTATCTTTGAACTTTAATGTTTATTTTGTTTTCTTTAAATAAATCTAATTATCAATGAATGACTTGTTCTGCCGTTAAATTGAAAATTATTGATGCATGATATTAAAAAAAAAAATCCTAAATATGATGTAATTTATTTATAGTGAAAGTAAAATTAAAGAGAGTGGATATTTACGATCACGTTTGTTACGTCTGAATTACGTATAATGTTTGGTACGGAGCATATTTTATTGTCGTATTTAGGGCTGCAGCGATACAGTTCAAATCGTATTGCGATACTTCAATTCGTATCGTTGATATAATTTATAGTACATTAAAGTATCTAAATAAATAATATGGAAAGAAGGAAGAAAGGGAAATAAATAAATGAAAATATAAGTAAATAAGAAAGTAAGTTTATATGTAAATAAATAGTAAATAATATGTGAACAAAAAAGTATTGATGCGTCATAGCACATGAACATTTTTTTAATTTTCAAAAATTCAGACAGCTGAACGACTAACAAAAATGAAAGAAAAACCAACTCACGAATTAATTACTAAACGAACGAACCAAAAAATTAAGGAATGAAAAATGAGAAAATAAATTAAGATGGAAAAACAAATAAGTGAAATGTACGAAGTAATGAACACATATTCAACGATATCTGAACAAAAAAAAAAAAAAAAAATTAATTTGAAAGTTTCTGCGTAGACAGTTGTAGTTTGCCAAGAACACAATATACATTACTCGAATCTTTGTTCAGAAAAAAAATCACGATTTTAGATAATCAGATATCTTCTCGTGTTTTGTACATCATCAACAAATAGTTTTATACGCGTTACTCTTTTTTGATTACTAGTTTTAGTATTTTAATTTTTTTTCTGTTACATATTTATTTTTATATATATATATATAAATACAAATATACACACACACATTAGACATTTTTAGTAGTGGAGTGATTGACACCAGCATTATCTGATAAATATTTTTTACGACAAAAATACTGAACATCTTTTCAGTTTCTTCACTTTTTTTTATTTCCGTCTTTTTTTTTTTTTTTTTTTTTTTTTTTTTTTTTGCTTCTCTTTCTTACTTTTTCTTTTCTCCTTTGTTTCACTTTATCCTTTTCAGTTATTTAGCTGATTTTTGTGTGTGTGTGTGTGTGTGTGCGCGTGATCGTGTTATCTCATTGTTTCTTTTGTTTCTCTTCTTTATTTCTTTCTTTCTTCTTTTTTCTTTTATTTTCTCACTTTAAATAATCTTATATATATATATACATATCATAACGTACTACACCTTCTCATGCAAAACCGTCATCCAGAGAAATAACAACCAACGCGGAAGTTTTACCCCCCCTCACCCCATTACTGTTTCTGGATCCGCCTCTGGTTGAGCATCTGCATCTCTGTGCAGCAAATGAGATTTTCTTTGTGTAGACATAATGAACCGATGCCAAACAACAATTCACGTTATTTATGACGCCTACATTATCACTTCACGTTGTTTGTTATTATTTCTTCTCGTTCTCCCATTTTTTCACCTGACATATGAAAGCTTCTTTTTAATACAAAATAAAATCTGAAACACAGAATCTGTGCTGCATCAAAAGCAAATAAATTATTATTTTTTTTTTTTTTTTTTTTTTTGCGAGTTTGAAACTTCATGGCTTCTTTTAGTGGTTAAGAAAACAGTACTGGTTCTTGCAGAATGACCAGAAGATAGGATTAAAAATAATTCATCGGGAATTTTCGGCCTTTTCAGTTTTATTCTTTTTCTTTTTCTATTTTTCTATTTTTTTTTTTTTTTTTTTTGTGTGTGTTTGTGCTAAATACTGGGTTTTCTTATCAGTTTTGCTTTACTGAAAGAGACATTTGTAGCAATACCAGCTTTTATAATACTTTAATGTTATAGTTTAATATTATCAGAAATTTGCAATGACATTTTAATATCTCTTATATATTTTTATATTTTTTTACATATTTTATATTGTACTGCAGAATACCGCATTGAAATTTACCATACCTTTGGTATATTTTAATACTGTTACAAATTTACAAAGAATGATATGTATAAAATATCTTTTATAATTTTAATATTGTCAGAAATTTGACAGAAATGAACAATCATATATGTAATATATTTTATATACTGAAATACTGTCACAAATCTACAGTGATAGAATTATGTAATATTTTTCGTATATATTTAATATTTTCCGAAATTTACCATATCTTTAATATATTTTATATATTTATTAAAATAGAGTCAGAAATTCAGAATATAGTGTTATCTATTTCATATATTTTTTATATTACGTTTTAATACTGTCAGAAATTCGCAATTTATAATTCTGTTTAATTATATATGTGTGTGTGTGTGTATGTGTGTGTGTGACAATGTTCATATTCTCATGACAAAAAAGTTTCTACAGTTTGAAATTTAAAATGTTCTACATAATTCCAAAAATATACATCAAAACGAAACATACCGTAAAACTCCATATTGAAATTATACAGGCATTTACATGAACATATCCTTTCTATATGTACCATAATTAATATTCGTGAAGCAAATAATTAGTTCTGTTCCTGCACAAGACATGGAAGCCTGTCATTAGTTATTATTACGCCAACAGAAATCTGACTTAAAATTGATAAATCAATTCTACAGGAATTGTGAGTTAATTACTGACCCCTGGACCTACTTCAAACAAGCGTCAATATTCCGCGACCTTTTGTAGACGTCAGCAGTGGACTGCAAATCATTTGTTGATCAGCGACACGGCAGAACTGTCCAGCTTCTCGTAAATCTTTTCTTTTTATACTTCTACAGGTCGTAAGTTTAGTGTGAAATTGCCGAGACCGTGATACACATGCGTCGACTAAGCGCGTACTGCAAAGCAAGCAACAGTTCGATAGATTTCGAGTTTGTGGGGGGGTTTTTTAAATTCGCTTTCTGTTGTGCATGGCTGGGTTGTTGTTGTTGTTTTTTGTCTCTGTTGTGTAATGCAGTTTACTTGTTCGTGTTTTGTCGAGTTTTTATAGTTAAGTTAGAAATCACAATACGTTAGCTTTTTTTTTTTTTTTTTTTTTTTGTATCCTATTTATAAGGCTGATAATGGTTACTATTCGAATGTGGTGAAAATGACCAAAAAAAATGTTCTTTTTCATTTTGTGTTTTATTATTGTTATTATTATTATTATTGTTGTTGTTGATGTTCTTGGCGCTGTTGTTAATTATATATCGATCAATAATGACAGAAAAACAGACATAAATAGACAGACAACAGATAGATAAAGAGACAGAAAGACAGAGATAGATAGAAAGACAGACAGACAGACAGATATACAGAATGAAACACAAAAACAATAGCAATGCTAATAAAACGGAGAAGAAGACATTTAATTAGCTAATTGATTAATTAATATGTTTTGAAGAAACTCCGCAGTTTTACTATTAAGTGTTAAACAGGAAGCATGTTTCATGACGAGAGAAAACATCAGTTTGCAACAAGACTGCGTTTTATACACCTTCCCATAAACAGGTGAGTTTATATGACAACCTTTGATAAACCACTGACTGGCACATAAGAAAGAAAAAAAAAACTGTCACATTTATAAATATGAACAACAACATTTAGAAGAAGAAGAAAAAAGAAGAAGAAGAAGAAGAAGAAGAAGAAGAAGATGATGATGATGATGATGAAGACAAACAACAGCAATAATAATTACAACAATAATCTTAACAATAATAATAACAAAAATATACCACAATAGTAGTGGTACTAGCAGCAGCAGTAGTAGTAGTAGTAGTAGTAGTGGTAGTGGTAGTAGTAGTAGTAGTAGTAGTAGTAGTAGTAGTAGTAGTAATGGTAGTAGTAGTAGTAGTGGTAGTAGTAGTAGTAGTAGTAGTAGTAGTAGTAGTAGTAGTGGTAGCAAGCAAATGTATTATTATTAGTAGTAGTACACTAGTAGTAGTAGTGGTAGTAAGCAAATGTATTATTAGTAGTAGTAGTACACTAGTTTTATAACCTAACAACTTAAGGTCACAATGACACCAGTTCTCTCCAGACGCCACCGTTTAATTGTTAAATTAAAATTAGAAACGCGAGTCATTTGCACAGCCAGAATGACACAACCGATTAGAAACCAGCGTTACAAACGCTCCCTTTCACGTCATTAATTGTCTCTAACGTAACAAAGATCTGTCTTTAATGGCCTACAGGTCTTAATGCGTTCGACGGCGAGTCTTTAAATTAAGGGAATTATTTCTGTGTCAAAGGTCAGTCGTCTGTTTTAGCTCGGACAGGTCAAGGAAGCGGAAGGGATTAGTGATTTCCCGATACAGCGCTGCCTTCGTCTGCATCTGTGCCGAAGTGACTTGGTGCACTTTTGTATAATTTGTTTTTCCCATTCCAGCCAATTCCAGCAAATTCACTGGGACAAGTTCATTTAGTTTCATTGCCATCATCTTTTTTTTTTTTTTTTTTTTTTTTTTTTGTCTCCTGCTCTTTTTCTGCAGTTTTTTTTTTTTCTTTTCTTCTGTTTTCTTCTTCTTCTTCTTCTTCCTCTTCTTCTTCTTTTTCTTCTTATTCTTCTTCTTCCTTCTTTCACGTTTCTTCTTCTTTTCTACATCTCTCTTTGTCGTCATTGCAAGCTTCTTTCCTTTTCTTTCTCTTTTTTTTTTTTTTTTTTTTTTTTTTCTTCCTCTGCTCATCATGTATTATTACCAGTAACATCCTCTCTATTATTGTTTAATAATCGTCAGCTCTGTGCCTCTAAGACCTGTCTGCTTGTCTCGGGAGGAAATGTCCTTTGACAATCGTTTTTCAACGCCGTAACTAGATTACTCTGACCGCGATAAAAACCTTAACGCAATTAGACTTCGGGATTAGGTGATTCAGAAGGGTGACAGTTTTAGCATCCTCGTCAAGGTCTTTAGAGCTTTGGAACATACGTTTTATCACGTCTCTTTGCGTGATGACAAAACAAATCGAACACGGATAACTGGTAGAAAACTCGGGCTTTGTTAGCGAGGATGTAAAGCATCATGAATAATTCACTGGCGAATTCGCAAGAGACTGAATTAAACGCGACTGTTGTACTTTTTCTTTATATATTTTTTCTTTTATTTCTTTTTAAAAAATTTACATTTTTTTTAATTTATTTATTTTTTATTTTTTATTATCTTGTTTTTGTTGTTTTTATGTGGGGTTTTTTGTTTGTTTTATGGGGTTTTTTTAGGTTTTTTTTCATTTTGTTACAGATCATGATCAACGGCATTTAAAGACACACAGTGTTTCATGTAATATTTTCCGTTTGATGACATAGATTGCCTTGTTGTAAAGTTCACTGATATAATTATTTTACAATATGTAGAATTCTCCAAATATTTTTTAAGTCAAAATGCTGATTCTACAACATTAACGATAACTATTACTATCATTAAGAAAAAAAAAATAAAAAAATAAAGAAATTAAAATAAGAAAAAAAAAAATAAAAATAAAGAAATTAAAAAAAAAAAAAAAAAAAAAAGTATCGGTTTCAAAAGAGCCTAATGAACATTACACGCCTTTTGAATGACAGCTTCTTAATAAAACGAAAATATCATTGAATTCTCGCGATCGAAATATAACCATACTTGTCACTTCTTCTGCTGAAATACGACGACTCTCTGTTCTCCCCTGTACAAACGTAACGTTATCAATATTGTGCAGAAATTTCTTCATTAAGACTGCATTGAAATGACAAAAACACACATCCCGGCAGTTATTTACACGCGTTTTCAATGAGGCAGCGGCTTTAATAAAGTCTTCTGTAATCTGCAGAGCTAAGTGTGACAGTGCAATAGGGGGGAAAAAAAACCACATCGTTGAAAGCGCAAGGAGATGTAAAGTACTGCTTATTTAGGTTATACGAGATCAACAGGAAAATCTAATACTGTTACCACCACCAGCAGTGCAATTTTTTTTTGCCGGTACTAGGCCAATTGTTACTTACAAGCAGAAGCAACGATAGTAGTAATGGTAGCAGTAGTAGTAGTAGTAGTAGTAGTAGAATTGTTAAAAAATGTAGTGTGCTTGTGAAAGGAGTTGCCTACAGTAGTGGTTGTAATAGTAGTAGTGGTAGAAGTACAGTTATATTAGTAGTGATAGTAGTTCAGTTATATTAGTAGTGATAGTAGTAGTACAGTTGTAGTAGTAGTGGTATTAATAGTAGTAGTAGTACTAGTATTGTGGTAAGAAGTTATAGTAGTATTAGTATTAGTAATAGTAGTAATAGTAGCAGTAGTAGCAGTAGTAGCAGTAGCAGCTGCAGTAGTAGTATTAGCAGTAATAGTAATGGTAGTAATAATATAATAATAGTAGTACTAATAGTAGATGTAAAAGCTTCCATATTTCTTGAAATCTTTCGATCAGGAAGTGAAAAACGAAAATTTGCATGCTTCCTGGAACTGTGAAAAGAAGTAATCCATAAATATCAAACTTCTTCAAAAACAGAAACAAATTTTTAAAAGTTTAAAAAAAAAAAAAAGGGGGGGGGCAAAGTTTCTAAAAACGTTTCGATCGCTACATGAAGCGATGCAAGCAACAAGAGGATAAATACTGTATGACGTATGTCTGTGTATGTATCTGTCACTCGATTATGTTGTAAATCTCAGCTGTTAACATATTTTATATTTTGGGAACATTTTATTTGTAACTGTCTGTGAGAATGACAATGAATACCGCTTTAAAGAAAATATTTGCGTCATATATATATATATATATATATATATATTTTTTTTTTTTTTTCACTGAATGAGCTTTTGGTATTTATATATGTGTGCGAGTGTGAGTGTATATATATATATGTATGAATTTATGTGTATATGCATGTTCGAATCTATGTAGGAATTTATTTATTTATATGAGTTGGTATGCATGCGTATGTATGTATTTTAGGATTTGAATATTCTCTGTCTTATGTACGTCTGATTAGTCTTTGTCTTTCGTCAGTATGTATGTATGCATGTTCGTATCTATGTATGAATTTATTTATATATGAATATAAATGTAAAGGTGTAGTATGTTTGTATGTTTGTGTATGTATGTATATATGTATATACGTATGTATGTATGTATGAATGTATGTATATTTGTATGTATGTGTATATGTATGTATGTATGTATGTATGTATGTATGTATGTATGTATGTATGTACGTACGTATGAAGTTAAGCGTTTACGTTTAATATTACATTAGACATCTACTATACCAGATCTCCAGTCATTTTTATTTTCCATTTTCATTATTATTATTATTATTATTATTATTATTTAAACATTAAAAGATGTTACCAAAAAAAAAAAAAAACCCAAAACCCAACGAAAACTGAGCCAAGACTTCACAATATCACCACGTTACTTCACAATACCACCACGTTACTTCACAATATCACCACGTTACTTCACAATATCGCCACGTTACTTCATAACAACTGGAGTAAAGTTACGTGTCGTAAGAAAAACCTAAAATCGTCATCGATCAACAGGGACTGGTGTGTGTAGGAAACGAGTCGTTGGCAGCTCGAAGTTTTGTTCTGGTAATTAACTTTATCGCCCAAGGCTCAGCGATAATGGCTTTGCTATATGTTAGTAAGAGTGTAGATTTTCACGAAATGAAAATTAATGGCAGTGCGATACATGATTTAACCATTAGGTAACAAAAGGTAACGGCGATACCTTTGTCGTCAGGACTTGGTTTATTTCAGAACGCAGATAAACGTGGGGCGTACGTGTGTGTGTGCTGATACACGACGAACACACAGACCGACAGACAGAGAGTCAGTCAGGCAGAAACACGATCGGACAGATAGACAGACAAATATAAAGACGAAAAACAAATAGACAGACGAAAAATAACCAGACAACCAGAGAGACAGACAATCAGACGAAAACACACCCAGACAGAAAAAGGCAGACAGGCAGACAGATGGAAAACAAACAGATAGTCTAACAAATAGACAGACAGACAGACAGAAAAATAGAGAGGCAAGCAGACAGATAGACACATTATCAGATATGTAAAAGAAAACAAAAAAGACAATGTTCAATAAAAATAAATAAAACTGTCGTTTCACTTATAAAAATGACAGACAAACTGACAGGCAAACAGACAAAAAACAACAACAAAAAAACAGAGAGGCAAGCAAGCACATAGATACACTATCAGACATATAAATACAAAAAAAGATAATGATCTATAATAATAAACAAAACTCGTTTTTCACTTATAAAACTCTTAGGCTGTATTTTTTTTTTTTTTTTTTTTAATTTTTTGGTTCTAACGACCAAATGTACGTTTTAATGTAGTCTTTTTATTTTCTTTCTATATAAAGAAAAAAGATCAGACAGTTTTTTTTTTTTTTTTTTTTTTTCGTACCGTAGATTTTACAATCGCATTACTCTGTTCTAAAAAGTAATTTTGGTCATTAGCTTTCTACTGAAAACTTTGTCTTTAGAACCTGATGTAGTTTTTAATCGATTCATTTTCATTATAGGAGAGGATGTTTTTTTGTTTTTTTTTGTATCAACACAAAAGTTCTCTGTAACAGTTCATCTTTGTCGTCGTCATGGTAACAAAAGAAAGAATAACATGGCAACAGAAGTAGTAGTAGTAATAACAATAATACTAATAGTAGTAGTAGTAGTAGCTGTTGTTGTAGTGGTAATAATAACAATAATAGTGACAATGACGACGACGACGACGACGATGATGATGATAATGATAAGAGTCACCATAAGAACATCAACAATAACGATAATAATATATACTTTTGCTATTATTTATAGTACATGTTGCTGCTGTTCTTGTTGTTGTAGCAGAACCTGTTGTTCTAATAGTTACGTATAATAGTGGAAACTGATGCAATAGTTATAGAAGTTGCAGTTGTAGTATTTGTAGTAATATCAAATAGCACTAGTAGCTGTAGTAATAACTGTAGGAGTGTTGCTTGCTGCTATTGTGATTATTATTATTACTATTGTTGTTGCTGACGTCGTTGTTGTCATTATTCTTATTATCATCATCGTCGTTGTTGTTGTAGTCGTTGTTGTTGTTATTATTAGTATTATTGTCGTTGTTATTATTATTACTATTATTATTATAATTATGTTCTTTTTTGTTGCTGTTGCTGTTATTGTCATTTACTCTTTTTGATGAATACAAAGGTCAGAGGAGGATCGCAGGAATGTTTTTTCATCCGAGCATAAAATGAAATAAAAAATAAAAATCTCATTCGATGATTAAATTAGATATGCCGGAGGTGAAGTTAACTTATCCAAATCTTTCCTTTTCATGTCCCAGTTCTCTTTTTCTTCACAGGACGCTGGCGAATCTGCGGCTAGGAATTTGTAGTACTGTCAGCGTAATCTCACTTTTCTTTTTACAGATTTTTACAATGATTTCCTTTGACCTAATAATATTTGTGCAGTTCTCTCTCTCTCTCTCTCTCTCTCTCTCTCTCTCTCTCTCTCTCTCTCTCTCTCTCTCTCTCTCTCTCTCTCTCTCTCTCTCTCTCTCTCTCTCTCTCTGTCATATATATATATATATGTATATATATTGCCCTCTGTCGCTATCGGTTCTCTCTGTCATTCTCTCCTTGTCTGTCTCTCTTTACTTTATATAACCTACCTATCTTTATCCCTCGCTGTGTCTTTCTCTCTCACTTTCTCTGCGTATATGTCAACCATGATCTAAACCAGCAGTTAAACACTAATGAACAATATATATAAAATAATGTGGTAATATTGTGAAGTCTTCGGTTGCCATAAGTCTAGGGTTTTTCAATTATTATTATTTTTTGTTTGTTTGTTTCTTAACGGCCTTTAATAGTTAAATAATAATAAATAATAATAATAATAATAATAATAATAATAATAATAATACACACACACACACACACACACACACACACACACTGTTTTTCATGTCCCAAATTATTTGTAAAAATAGTTCCGTCACACGCGAAAATACAGAAATTTATTTAGTCGTTAAATCTTGCTACTATTTATAGTGATTGGTAGGTGTACATAAGCTTTTTTTTTTTTTTTTTTGTTAGTGGGAAATGATAATAATTACGTGAATTTCGATTTGAAGAAAGAGAAGGGACATATTCTTACGAACAATGATAGCTGTAGCTTGTAGCGAACTGACTTACCATTAATTGGCGTGATGGAAGCAACAGGCAAAATATCTCCGCAAGACATATTTTCTTTTCGTTGCTTATTTATTTTAATTTAGAAAAAAAAAAATGTAAATTGAGCCCACTGACGAAATCTAGTATAAAACTGTCAAAGCGCTGTGTTCACATTCGTTGAACTGGTTTGAAAAAGCGCAACGTGAATGTAACAGTTTTGCGGGGGTTGGTACGTCTTTGTATAATCACCTTAAACTGCTTCTTCAATTTTTTTAGTTGTGTTTTTTTCTTCTTTTATTTTTTCGTCGTTTTTTTTTTTTTTTTGTTGTTGTTGTTGAAAGGTGTTTATTTCCCTTTAAGAAATGCTTAAGTATTATTTTTTTAGCATTCAGTGACTTACTCACCAGTTAATTCTGATTATTATTTTCCAAAATAAAAGTATACATTACACACTCTCTCTCTCTCTCTCTCTCTCTCTCTCTCTCTCTCTCTCTCTCTCTCTCTCTCTCTCTCTCTCTCTCTCTCTCTCTCTCTCTCTCTCTCTCTCTCTCTCTCTCTCTCTCTCTCTCTCTCTCCAACACGCACACACACAAACAAACAAACAAATACACATTTCCTAAAACAGGACTTTCAGCGTATCGTATAATAATATATTAGATTTTACAGTGCAGCCATCATTATCTGCAACTGTAACATACATTAGTGTATTCTGCAGTAGTGACCAATCAGACCTTGGTGACGAGCTCTGATGACGTCATAATCCACTAGGCAGGAATAAGCCATTAGATAAAGGAGCTATTTTTTAGGATCTAATATCCTGGAAGAATAAAAGTTCAGAAGTTCAAAAGCGTTTTTCACTGATGAGGTTACCAGAAGAGGAAAGCTGTAGATTGCAGCAGATCAGAAATCTCATCGTGTTTAACACAGTTCTGTTCACGTCACAGCCTTCGCTAAAGGAGAAAATTATCAGACAAAAATATCAGTATCGACTGACGTGATTTAAATTAAATATAAATGTAAAAAGTATTAAAACTTATATATATATATAGATAGATAGATAGATAGATAGATAGATACATACATACATACTTAAACCTAAATATATTGAAAATATAAGCTGAATTACCTTATTGCATTCTTATATATATATATACATATATAGATATATGTGTGTATGTGTGTGTGTGTTTCTGTGTGTGTGTGTGTGCTCCAACTACTGACGTAATCTCGTAACGTTAATGTAAAACGGACGATAACGGCTTTGAGAAAACTAAAAGGTTAAACCATGTCCAAAATGTCTTTCCAATTTCCATTAATTCCCCACTAAGTAATGTTCTCAGTTTCTACGGTCATTTTTCTTCTGTTTCTTAAAAGGTCCAACAGAAAGCTTTAATGTCAAAATGTTTCTTGTTTGCGTGATAATGTTGAGGGTAACGGTAATAGTAATTATGATGATAATGATAATGGTGATGATAATTTAATGATAATGACTAATGCTGATGCTATTTTTGTTTCATGATTACGTCGGGGTTGTTATTATTATGATAAAATATCTTCAAAAAAGTTGTTATTTGTTGTTGTTGTTGTTGTTGTTGTTGTTGTTGTTGTTATTATTATTATTATTATTATTATTCACTCTAGATTTTATTCTATCAGAAACTGGATATTCTCTCAGGGTTATCGTTCTTTACTTATCTCTCTCTCTCTCTCTCTCTCTCTCTCTCTCTCTCTCTCTCTCTCTCTCTCTCTTTCTCTCTCTGTCTCTCTATGTCTCTCTCTCTTTCTCTCTCTGTCTCTCTCTCTTTCTCTCTCTCTCTCTCTCTCTCTCTCTCTCTCTCTCTGTCTCTCTCTGTCTCTCTCTCTCTCTCTCTCTCTCTCTCTCTCTCTCTCTCTCTCTCTCTCTCTCTCTCTCTCTCTCTCTCTCTCTCTCTCTCTCTCTCTCTCTCTCTCTCTCTGTCTCAGATTTTCTCTTTGTGTCTACGTCTTTTTGGCTGTATTTGTCACTGACCCACAGACTCACAGACTCAGCTTCATTTCCCTGCAGTTTGTACAAAATTACATGGCCGGCATTAGCTCAGCACGTAATTTGTAATTACGTAGATAACGACGTCTAAACATTTTGATGATTCATCGATTAGGTGTACAGACAGACATACGTATCTCAGTTATTACGTTTGATCATCTAATAATGTACCTATATATATCCGTGTGTGGGTGTGGGTGTGTGTGTGTATGAAATGTCTTTATATTGAGCATTCACATCTGTGTATGTTTTTGATACTTAATTACCTAAAAAAAAAAAAAATGAGTGCTATGCTAGAGGTATTTTGCACCTACATAACGCGATGGAGTGGACAATTTCGCTGGAAGCAAATTTGTTTCAGTAACATGAACAGAAAATATAACATCTAATGACAGGATGTAAATACGATCTTAGTCGTGCCGGTTTTAACGCTAATTACAACAACAAAAATAAGTTGCTGAGATATCGATGTATCTAAGTTAAATGAAGATATGAAAATATGTGTAGTGTGAAGTGGAAAACAAAAATAATTAGAGATTGATAGATACTGTGTGTTTTAAAACTGATGTGTGAAAGAGAAGCAGTTTTGTTTGGTGTTATTTATTGTAAGTGAATGTTAGATCATTCTTCAGATGAAATTAATCTTGTAAATCGTGTAATGCAACACACAGACACACATATACTGCGCACGGGCCAAAACAAACATATTTGATCTGTGAAAAATATGTAATGATAACAATAACAACGGCAACAAGGTAATTTTATGTTCGTCTTCACGTTTTTATACTACAATCACTGGTGTAAAGCTTGAGAAAGAAAAGAGCTTATGATATATATATATATAAGATGAAAGACATGCGTAGATGCCAAGAAAACAACAACAAAAAACAGTGTTTGACAAATGTATAGGAGAAAAACGATATACTACGTTTTCTTCGTTAAAGTATACATATTTTACAACAGTGCAACGTTCTACGCGATGTTTCAAGCCAAACATCTTCTTTCGTGACTGTTACACTTCAGAACAGCTCGCTACTCGAGTCTTTCAAACCCTGATTGTCAGAGAGAATGTAAATATGTTTATGAAAAAAAAAAAAACTTATTCCTGTGAAAACCTGAGGTTAACTGAGGGAGAACGGCTCATGAGATGCTTCTGTTTGTCTGAGAACAGTCCTACATGTTTTGTTTTAGCTTCCAGACAAAACTGTGAAATGTTTTCTGAAAGTCGAGGGAGAATGGTCATCACATGTGATGTTCGTCATGTTGAAAAGGTCAAGACAAATGACGTCTTTATGTTGTTGCTGTTGTTGTTGCTTTATTTTCTGTGACTTTTTTTTTAACAAAATGTTTTTTAATATATATATTCCTTTTTAAAATTTATTTTGCTTTTATTTGACAGTGTGTTTGTGTATAAACCATTATTTCATTGTTACGACTTGTCTCCGAGTCATTCGGAATCTCTCTCTCTCTCTCTCTCTCTCTCTCTCTCTCTCTCTCTCTCTCTCTCTCTCTCTCTCTCTCTCTCTCTCTCTCTCTCTCTCTCTCTCTCTCTCTCTCTCTCTCTCTCTCTCTCTCTCTCTCTCTCCCTCCCTCCCTCCCTCTCTCTCTCTCTCGGTATTTCTCTCTTATCATCTTTATCCTTATATATCTTCTTTATCGTTTCTCTTTTGTATCACGCTCTCTCTCTCTTACACACATCTACTTCTCTCTAAATATCCGTCTTTAACCCGCGATATCTAATTATTCTACAAGCTACACTCGCTTCTTCCTCGCACGTACACCCTGAAACATCTTTTTCTCCTTTTCCTGCAAGTGGATCATTAACTTCACGCTTTATACAAAAATGTCCAAATTAAATGGAAAATCAATTAGCAAAGGATTGTAACCGTTCACGTTTTAAAAGTACATACCAGTGTTTAACGAAGGAAGTGCAAGTCAATTACTGAGCTGGTTTCCAGCACCTAATCCTAACACCTGTAGATTTTAGTGAAACGGGATAAAAGGGATAATCTCTCTATTTCTCCACGATTAACCTACTTTTGTAGACGAAAATGTGTTTTCATTAAGCATATTACTGTATACTTTAAAAACATATTTTAACTAAATCGCATTGGAATGTTTTACTGGCATCCGACATATTTCATTAGATGTCGAGAATTGTTTAGGTCCATTTAAATTAAATTGCAGCCAAAAGGAAACGTAATTTTTGTTTTTCTTCTATTTTTTTAATTGTTTGTCCCAAAACACGATGAGGTTGTTAAAAGAATGAAAGAAAGAATGTTCGTAAAAAGATACCTCATGTTTTAATAATCAAGATAGTTAGATCCGCATGTTTTGGTATGTGTATATGTGTATATGTATGTGTATCTGTATATGTATGGGTGTCGGTATGTATTTAAGGCGTAAGTGAATGCCTATGTTTATGTGTATGTCTATGTACATATCTATGAATCGATGTCAGTATGCATGTGTGTGTATTCTTTTTCTGTAATGATGTTTAATCTTAACGATGAATTTGCTTATATATATATATATATATATATATATATATATATATATATATATATATATATATATATATAGATAGATAGATAGATAGATAGATAGATAGACAGACAGATAGATAGACAGATATATAGATAGATAGATAGATAGATAGATAGATAGATAGATAGATAGATAGATAGATAGATAGATAGATAGATAGATAGATAGATAGATAGATAGATATATAGTTGTATATATATACATAAATATACATACATACATACATACATATAAATGCACACCCACACACATAATTATTATTATTATTATTATTATTATTATTATTATTATTAACCTTCTCTCAACTAGGGGTAAGCATAACATGTCCTTGAAAAGAGTCTGGGTGCGGCGTTTGCGTGAACGAGAAAGAGCTAAGAGAACAGTCAATTGTTAACATGTCAGGCGAACGCTCTAACCACTGAGCTTCTGCCTCGGCTGACTTCACTACAGTAGTGTTCAGTGCGCGCAGCAGAAACGTGCCTCTGTAAACGAAGACGAAGAAAAAAGCAAGATTTATTACAAATGTCGTAAATACTGAAACACATTCCTGAAAGCGTGCTTTTAATTATCGCAATTACGGGCTATTTTTGTGATATTTTTTTATTTATTTATTTTTTTCCTGCACCTGATTTAACTTTAAAAAAAACGTAAAGACTACATGCACTTTTCCTTCCCTTTGTTTGTTGGTATGTCTGTCTCTGTGTCTGTGGTGTAAGTTATTTATCTATCTATATAGCTGTCTGTATCACTATCTGTCTTTCTGTCTGTCTCTCTGTCTGTCGATCTATGTATCTATATATCTGTATATCTATCTATCTATCTATCTGTATATCTATCTATCTGTATCTGTATCTCTCTCTCTCTGTATCTCTCTCTGTCTCTCTCTCTCTCTCTCTCTCTCTCTCTCTCTGTATCTCTGTCTCTCTCTCTCTCTCTCTCTCTCTCTCTCTCTCTCTCTCTCTCTCTCTCTACCCTCCCCTCCCCTCCCCTCCCCAACTATCTCCCCCGACTCTCTTTCTCTTCTCTAAGTTAGGGCAAACAGTTATGGAAACAATTGGTTCTGCATTCTTAGAAATCAGATACAAAAATATTTGACAGATCGTGGCAAATAATTGACAATTATAATTACGTTTGTACAAATATCTGAAGGTTCTGAGTGGTTTGTGCGGTTCAAGCATTAAATCAGCTTTTCACTTAAGACACACTTTTAGTTAGTTTTATTTTTATTTTCTCTTTCTTTTTTTTTTTTTTTTTTCTTTTTTTTTCTTTTTGTTTTACACTGTTTTATTATTTTACTGAATGTGAAATAACCAGCAGGAAAAAAAAAAAAAAAAAAAAAAAAAAAAAAAAAACATTAGAAAGAAGAAAAAGAAATAACGCTTGATTTAAGGTGATTCAAAATTAGAAAATCAAATATAGTATCAAATTCTGCTTATTTGTCGTTTGCTATTACAGCTTAATCGTTCGCCTGCGCTGGAGAGGATTATGGGATCGAGACGGATCTGTTTCCGAATACAGCCGAATCTCAAAAACAGTCAAAAATTGTGACATTTCTAAGTGAAATGTCTTACAATAAAGAAACGTTTCTTTCACGTAATCGACTGAGTTAAGGTGATGGATGCGGCAAAACTGCACAAAAAGTCTGCTTGTTGTAACGTGGGTGTTTTAAACGTACAGAAACAGCAAGAATCGTCTGGTGGGAGTGCTGTTACAGTACGGAAAAAAAAAAAAAAAAAAAAAAAGGATTTTTGAAAATTATATAAAAGAATATATATATATATTTTTTAACACACAATCAACGCATCTCATTACTTCGATAAACAGACATCACATATAAATTATAATTAATAATCACACACATAATTAAATGTAGTCGAATGAGGGGGTCACAACTTTTGCTTATTTAGCAGCAAGAAATCTTGTTTGTCCACCTTCCCGTTACACAGCATAGCGTATATTAATAAACCAGTTATGGTGCTGGGATTTAAGTCTTGTTGGAACGGGAAATAATTTAACGGGGGACACTGACAAAGTATTTATCCTATAACATAACAAACCTGATCGTCCGATCTAACCACTGAGCCACATCCCGTCACAACTGAAATTGGAAACACAAACTCTCTAACACCCTTCTGGACTTTGTTTCCAGTTTGTTTCTGTTTCTACACTCAATAATCTTCATTTAACTTAGGTACATCGATATCTTAGTAACTTTTTTCTTCTTGTTTTTTATAATTAACGTTAAAACCGGCACCACTAAGATCGTATTTACATCCTGTCGTTAGATGTTATATTTTCTGTTCATGTTACTGAAACAAATTTGTTTCCAGCGAAATTGTCCACTCCATCGCGTTATTTAGGTGCAAAATACCTCTAGCATAGCACTCTGGATTTTTTTAGTTATTTAGATATAGGTTACAAAAACGTCATGCTGGAATAGCGTGACGTAGGTGATGCCCAGTTAATTAAAGATAACAAAAAAAAAGAAGAAAACGACCAAACGAATAGACAAATAGCTGTGTTAATAGGTGCAAGGTGGAGATTTTATGAATCAAGGAGTCTTTATTAGTCTAAATTTATATTATTTTCTCCTTCTTCTTCTCCCCCACCTCTTCTTCCACTTCTTCTTCTTCATCTTCTTCATCTTCTTGTTTATCTTTTTCTTCATCTTCTTCTTCTTCTTCTTCATCTTCTTCTTCTTCTTCTTCATTTTCTTCTCTCTTCTTCTTCTTCTTCTTCTTCATCTTCTCTTCTTCTTCTTCTTCTTCTTCTTCTTCTTCTTCATCTTCTTCTTCTTCATCATCTTCTTCTTCTTCATCTTCTTCATCTTTTTGTTTATCTTCTTCTTCATCTTCTTCTCTTCTTCTTCTTCATCTTCTTCTTCTTCATCTTCTTCTTCTTCATCATCTTCTTCATCTTCTTGTTTATCTTCTTCTTCTTCTTCTTCATCTTCTTCTCTTCTTCTTCTTCTTCTTCTTCTTCTTCTTCTTCGTCGTCGTCGTCGTCTTATTATTATTATTACGTTGTTGTTGTTAGTTATTATGTTAAGAGAATCAGCTACTGTTATTATGAAAATGTGTATGCATGTGTATGTGCATATGTATATCTATGTATATGTGTGTGTATTAGTTCTATGTATCTGTTAGTAGTAGTAATAGTATGCGTACTAGTACTAATGGTAATAGTAACAGTAGTATAATGTGTTTTACTACTACTACTACTACTACTACACTACCACTACTACTACTACTACCACTTTTACAAATACTAACTACTATTATCTTAATCAGCATCAACATTTATATACTTGTATCTGCTTGCATAGTTACCTAACTGTATGCTTACGGAATTTTTATTTTTTTACTTTTTTTTTTTTTTTTCGGATACATTTTTTTTTTTTTTTTTTTTTTTTTAATGCAGTTATTATTTCATGAATTACGTCCTTATTTTAACCTTTATGAAACGTGATTTCTAGAAACTGATACAATTACGTTGCTTCTTTTTTCTCCCTGGGCCAAAATGTTTTGACAAAAGTCGCCCTCAGGCAACTTCTTGAATGAATCTTAATAATGCAGAAATACTTGATACGCGCCCACAGCTAAATTTACCACAGAATTAGCGAAATAACAGGCATCTAAGGAACAACGTGATGAGACAGAATGTGGGACTTAAACCATTCGAGGACCATTCGAGGAAAAGAAAGACGGAATCAACAAAGGGAAGAAAGAATAAGCTTCTGACAAGAGCAGAGGTTTCCCACCCCACACGCAAATAAAATAAAAAAATAAAAAAATAAATATGTATTGGTTAATGTCTACTACAACAAATCTGCAAATCTTACAATTGCCATACAGCGTCTTAAATAAATAAAATATAATATAATCGATTGTAAACAAAGAATTGTACAAAGGTAATAAAAGTATCTAAACTGTAAACGATTTTATATAATAATATGTCACAGGAATAATAATAATAATGACGATGATGATGATTATGATCATGATGGTGAAAATAATGATGATGGTCATGATAATAATAACAACAACAACAACAACAATGACTTCCAGTAAATCACACAGTTTTATATATATATATATATATATATATATATATATATATAAAACACACCCACAGAAAACTATTCAAAATAATGCATCAAAATGAAATTTGTTTCTTCTGTCATTAGAAATGTTTAGAGAGATAGTGACACCATTAGTCTCTCATTGTTTGATAAATTCTCAGATAGGAAGTGTGGGATATCTGTCAGTATTTATGGAACTAAACTGTATCATCTTGCTGTGAAAATCTTTTCTGACGTAAACTTCAAATGGACTGTTTGCTTCCAGCTCGGTGTCAGTGAGTTTACATGAAAGGCGCAGGATCAGAGAGTATACATAAACACGAATACACACGCACATAAAAAACACACACAGAGCTGTGTATATGTGATAGATACAGAATACGAACACATGCACGCACGCACGCACGCACACATGGATACAGACACACTCTGTCTGTGTCTGTGTGTGTGTTTGTGAAAATAACAAATATGAAACTAATTTCTACAAATGCACAAAAATGTCGACTCAGTAACATATCATTTCTCTATCTCATCTTTTCAGAATTCAACATATTATAAGGTTGTCTGTAAATATGTATTATGAATGTATGAATGTATGAATATATATATATGATAATTTGATATTAATGAGGAAAATAAGGATTACTTAACACAAAATATATTACACAGAAAACGTATCTTACCTTACCCAAATTTTATTTATTTATTTATTTATTTATTTATATATTTATTTATTTTAAAGATTGATATTGATTCAGTTCTTTATTACTGGTGCGGTTGTTGTTGCTAATTATTATTATTATTATTATACATTTCTTACACTTTTATTTATCAATGACTGTTGTTCCTGTTCTATTACTGGGGCTGTCGCTCGCTCTGACAAAATCATTAATATATATTTTTTTGTTTTGTAAAACTCGCGTTCTCTTCCTTCATCAACAGAAATATTTCGTTTATGCTGCATAATTCACAGCGTGTTTCTTTGTAATGTGAAGTATCTGTATCAGCCGACATCATCGTTTAGTTCTGTTTACATAAATATACAAAATGTTTTCATTAAGGTAACTTTAGCAACAGAGTGTTGAAACCACAGGTATCTCAACTCGTCTGTTTATTCAAAAATAATAATAATAAAAATAACAAGTTTTTTTAAGTCTAAATTTTCATCGAGTGAACAAGTACATATATATATATTTATATTTATTTATTATTACATCATCATCATTTTAAATATATATATATATAAAATGATGATGATGTAATAATAATAATAATAATAATAATAATAATAATTAATGGTAAAAGAAAAATGGCAGAAAAAAAGCGACAAAGGTAAAGAATTGAGAAATGAAATAATGAAACAAAGAGTAACGAAAAATAAAGGAATTTAAAATAATAGTCTTAGCGATGAACATGTTAAGAGATATGTATACACAGAAAACAGACAGACAGACAGATTGACAGTAAAATATTAGAACAAGAGACAGATAGATTTACACATAGAAACTGATAGACACTGTAATAAACAAAGAAAACAAAAAAAGAAAAATTAAATGAAACAAACAAAGCAAAGAAATAAAAGAAAGAGTGATTTAGAAAACAGAAAGGAAAGATAGAAAAAAGAAACAAAGAACGGAAGAGATAAGAAATGAGAAACTGAGAAAAGAGAGAAAGAAAAAGAGAAATAAAGAATGATGAAAAAAAAAAAAAGATAAAACGAAGGTAAAAAGGAAAAAAAAAATTAAACTTGAAAGACATTAAAAAAAAAAAAAAAGGATAAATAAAAAAAAAAAAAATAAAGGACCGAAAGTGAAAAAAGAGAGAAATATTAATGAAGAAAAATGAAAACGAAGAAAAAAAAAAAAAAAGGTAAAAAAAAAACAAATTAAAAACATTATTGTACGGAAGAACCAAATAACCTAAGAATGAAGGAAAGTCACAATTATGGAAGAAGAAAAGTAGAATGAAAGAAAGAAATAAACGTAAGACAGAAAGAAAATAGTGAATTCAAAAAGAACTTCAGTGGAACAAAAGAAACAAACAAACAACTTAATACAGAATGTTGTAATAAAGAAAGTACTTAACAAACAGAGGAAAAAGAAAGAAACAACTTAGTATAGAAATAATAATAAGAAGACAGGAGTAGAGAAGATCGTAAAGAAGGTCGTAAGAAAACACAGACGATCTCGACAGATTAACACCATTTTTCAGAGACTGAGGACAAACCGGAGTCCTCTTCAGTTCTAAATCGTAGACATCCGACAACACACTGACATGCTAGTGACTGCGAGACAAAGAATCACTTTGATATTGGATCTGGCGAGAAAAAACACAGCTTTAATCGATTGTATATGCAGTTTTTCTTTTTTTACATCAACATTTTTATCTAAAAAAAAAAAAAATTTTTAAAAAAAGAAATAAATGAAATGTAATGAGCAACTGAAACCTAATTTTGTCTAAGTGAGGATATACGAGTGTTGTGAATGTTGTGAAATAAAAGTAATTTATATATATATGTATTATAGAAAGATTTTAAGATAGTATAATGGATTATTCAGAGAGACAGATAAAGCTGGATAAAAAAAAGAAATACCTAACTATTGAAAATAATAATTGTGATGAATGTCTTTTTAATGTTTAGATAATTTCTATAACTTTTTTTCCTTAGTTCCATTTTGTTTTATTTTTGTTTTATTTATTTGTCTTTTTCACTTTCTTTCATTATCTCTATTTCTTTCTTTTTGTCTTTTTCTCTCTCTCTCTCTCTCTCTCTCTCTCTCTGTGTGTGTGTGTCTGTGTGTGTGTGTGTGTGTGTGTGTGTGTGTGTGTGTGTGTGTGTGTGTCAAACAAATCGTGGATGTAACGAATAAAAAAGAATGTACGAAAAAAAAAAATCATATGCATTTTCATTCAGAATGATTATTTTGTATAAAAAGGGCTTTTTTGAAAAAATCCTTTTCGCTTCTAATAAAAATCGTCTTAAGCAAAGTACACTGAATGCATTTTTCTTATATTCCCAGCATTAGTTTCTCAATTATTGTAATTACGTTTCTCAAATCACCAACCAGAAATATTCTGACCTTGTGTTTTTGAAAATAAGAAGTGGAACATTTCTGTTAACAGATAGGTTACCATGACAATTGTCTTGCGACTCTTCACGGACGAATATCAGCTTACAAGAAATAAAACAATTTTTTCTCTTTGCGTTGAAAGGCGATTTTGTATTGTTTTTAGTTTCTGTAATATATATTATAGGTGTTTAGGTGTGTGTGTGTGTGTGTGTGTGTGTGTGTGTGTTTGTCTGTGTGTGTGTTTACACGTCTGCATAAGTTTATCTTCTGCAAACTGATTTTTTCTTTCTTCTGTTGAAAGAACGTATTGCTCGTGCAGATATCAACACGGTCGTAAATAACTTCAGTAAACAAATAATGGAGAAGCTTTTAACAAGAAACGACAAAAATACCTTCTCCTTTGTATACTTTTACAGAAAAATAATATGCAGACACAGTTTTTCTTAGATTCAATATTCGTCTTTTTTCTTTCTTTCTTTCTTCTTATGTTTATTCTTATTGTCATTATCATTGTCATTATCATTGTCATTATTATTATTATTATTATTATTATTATTATTATTATTATTATTATTATTATTATTATTCCTGTCATCATATATCGTTATATAAAATCGTTTGTGCGTGCGAATACTGTTTAGATAGTTTTAGTACTGTTAACCTTTGTACGACTCTACGCGTGCAACCTATTATGTTATATTTTATTCATTTAATACGCTCTATGGAAACTCAAACATTTGAAGATTTGTCATGGTAGACATAAAACAATACATCTTTATTTTTTGTCTTTATTTATTTTATTTTATTATTATATTTTTGTGTTGGGTGGGGAAACTGGGCTCTTGTCAGAAGCTTATTCTTTCTTTTCTCTTTGTTGATTCCGTCTTTCTTTCCTTCACTTGGTCCTCGAATGGTTCAAGTCCCAAATTCTGTCTCATTTTTTGTCTCTTAGATGTATGTTGTCTCTCTCTCTCTCTCTCTCTCTCTCTCTCTCTCTCTCCTCTCCCTCTCCCTCTCCCTCTCCCTCTCCCTCTCCTCTCTCTCTCTCTCTCTCTCTCTCTCTCTCTCTCTCTCTCTCTCTCTCTCTCTCTCTCTCTCTCTCTCTCTCTCTCTCTCTCTCTCTCTCTCTCTCAATTTAATCTCTCCAAAACACACAGCACCATGTTCTTTGTTGTATTTTTCTATGTCTGGCAAGATGTCGGACCGTCTCAGATGAATCTATTCAAGCTTAATGCACCTGTCATCCAATCCACTGGGATGCGTTACCCTCCACGAACTGAAGACGTTTCAGAAACGAGTGAGTGATGCTGAAGACTCTATCCCTGAATCCACTGCTTTGTGTCTGCAAAGCTTCACACTTGTGATTTATTCCCCATGGCCTCACTGGCCACAGAATGACGGGGTCTCGTCTTCAAGATGAACAAACACGGCTTTGCGCCTGCAATTTACTGAGCTGCTTCTTGTCGAGGCAGATAAAGAAACGTATTAGTTTATGAACCATCGAAAGCAATACTGAACATAGAGTCCTAAGCTTTCTACGTAGAGTGTGCTCCATTAATCAGGTGCTGGACATAAGAGAAATGAACAGTCCAAATAAGTCACAGCGAGACAGAAGTAGATGCGTAGAGTCGGGGAGTATTTCCAATTAACTAAAATGAAACCCGTACATCAAAGTCGTTACTTCAGAGATCGCTTGGTGAACATCATAAAGAATTGTTTGTAGTCATCAAGCGACTCAGTCTGCGCTATCATCTCGTGCATGTCCAGTGTCAGAAAGTCTGGGGAATCTGACAGAAAGAAAAGGCCTCTGAAAAGTGTCTGGTGGTAATTGTTGAAATTTCGCACAGTGACATCGGTGTGTGAGTTTGTTCGTGTACGTGTTGTGAATTCTAGACTATTAACCAAAGCTGCCCATTTTTTGCTGTGTCTGTGTACTTTCCGTTACAGTTTATGCTGGCTGAAACTTACATATCTAATAGATTGGCAGTCCATTTTTTTTTTTTTTTTTTTTTTTCTTTGTTTGTTTGTTTTTCGTTGTTGTTGGGGTTTTTTGTGGTTTTTTTATTTATTGTTTTTAATAGTTTTGCATCCTTATAACAAGAAAATAAAAAAAATATTATGTTCTTGGAGCGTACAAAAATTATGAATGGTCCACTAGGAAATAAAAGGATAAATTATTGTCAAAAAAAAAATAAAACATATATATATATATATATATATATATATATATATATATATATATATATATTTATATAAAGAGAAAGAGCTACTGACAAAGCTTAGATAGATAGAAAAACAACTTTACGATTAAAAAGAAAACTAATCATAAATAACACACACACACACACACACACACACACACACACACACACACACACACACACACACACACACACACACACACACACACACACACACACACACACACACTCATACAAAATAGTGTTGGGTGTCTTGATAACAGTACAGGACACAAACACGAATCAACACAGTCTAATACAAGGTGAAAAGCCAGTTGCTGGAAGTCAGCTACAGCAGAAATGAGGATGTATGCTGATCCGGACTGAAAAAAGGAAACACATATTGTGCGCGTTATTAACTGACTGATTTATCTGCACTGCGCATGTCCATTGTTGGACGGCGGTGATTGCTTGAAATCAGTCATCGATCTTTCTGCGCTGAACGTTATAAACTACTCGACTAGTGTTTCTGCCGCTGTTACTCCGAGTCCGTTATACCGCGTTACGTCTGCACGCGGCCGAAAACCAATCTTTTGTTGTTTTTTTTTTACTTGCGGGAAACTTTGGTCGACTTCACAAAACCCGGGGCACGTCATATAAAAATTGGAAAAACTAAATTTCTGGAAGAAAAATAACTTTTATACTTTTTACTATGAACGGGTTAGGGGACTCGGTGAAACTGTCCTACAACAGCACAAACACGACCGTAATGTGCAACTCTTCTAACCTGTCGACATGTGTTTCCGTGGATACCACCATCCCGAGAATCATGCGCTTCAACGACGAGCACCTGATTTCCATAGTTGTCTACTCGTGTCTCTTCGTGATAGCGGCGTGCGGGAACCTCACCGTGTTCATAACACTGTTCCGTAATCGAAACATAAAGTCTAGAGTGAACCTCTTCATTCTGCACCTCTCCATAGCGGACCTTATCGTAACTTTCCTCATGCTGCCTCTGGAGACGGTCTGGAATTTGACGGTGGCCTGGAAAGCCGGGGACCTGGCCTGCAGGATTCTTATGTTTTTTCGTATCTTTGGTTTGTACCTGTCTTCTTTTATTCTCGTTACTATTAGTCTGGATAGATACTTCGCCATTATGCACCCGCTCAGTCTGAATGACGCCGACAAACGAGGGAAAATCATGTTGTGCCTGGCCTGGCTCTTCAGCTTCATAGCCAGCATACCGCAGGTAAGTTGTCACAACACACACAAACACAACAAACTTTACGTGTTAGAGTTTGTTTTATATTTTTTGTTATACTTTATTATTTTCTTTCAGCTTTATAGACAGGATACCGCAGGTAAGTTGTCACGACAAACAAAGACTACAAACGTTACGTGTTACAGTTAGTGATATTTTTTGTTATACTTTATTATTATTATGATTTTTTCACATCATCATAGACAGCGTCCCGCGGGTACATTTGTCGTAACAGTTTAAAACAAACAACACAATAAACTTTTGTGTTTGAGAGTGTGGTAGTTTTTTCACAAAATACAATGAAACAAAACATAAGTTGTATCAGAACTAGTTATGTTTTTATGGGGTTTTTTTTGTTTTTTTTTTTTTTTCAGTTTCACAGCTAGTATCCGTCAGGTAAATTTTTCTGAAAGTTTAAAAATAAACAATTAAATTATACAACAAACTTTAAGTGTTAGAGCGTCTTGTAGTTTTACAAAAGATAAGTAAAACAACCTGTGTATCAGACTTTGCGATATTTTTGTATTTTATTACTTTTCATTTTCACATTTTTAACCCGCAAGTAAGTGGTCGTAACAGTTTGAAAAAACCCAACAGTTACATAAACTTTATGTGTTAAAACACGTGATTCTACAACGTATAACAACAACAACAACAACAATAATAATAATAATAATAATAAAAAACCTTCTTGTATTAGAGCGTATTATTATTTTTATTCTTTCCTATTTTTCTTTCTTATTTTTGTTTAATATATATATCTATATAGATACGTACATACGTACATATGTTCATACATACATACATACATACATACATACATACATACATACATACATACATACATACATACATACATACATACATACATACATACATACATACATAAATACATACATACATACATACATATAATGTACAGAGCGACAAAACATTGTCCGAAATTCAAAAGTACAAAAAACCTGTAAGATCCTTTTTATTTTAAACAACAAGTTAAAAGTTTGAAAACAAAAAAGATGACGTACGTTAATTGTATGTTACGTAACTTGTATTTGATTAAAGGGTTACTGGTTTAGAGCAGGGGTGTACAAACTGCAGCCGTGGGAAGGATGTCGCCTCATCACATTTAACGTCTCATTTGAAACAAAACCAGGCTGCGTGTCAGTATAAACACTCGTACCCCATGAATGTCCTATGACTGTTACATACCGTACACAACAAAGCGTCCAGAATTCACTTTTAGATCCATAAGTTTTAAAGTTGTTATTTAATAAAAAAAAAAAAAATAAATAATATTAATAATTGTTATATTTTGACTTTAATTAGAATTATAGAGGGTTGAAGTCAATGGTAATGGAAACATGTAAACGAACCCATTATTTATATGCAGCATTTTAAGTCACAGAGATTCTGGAAAATTCTGGAAAATCATATACGTTACGCTTTCAGATTTTACGTAAAATATGTGCGGCCGTGGTGCCAGTGAAGTTAAAGCTCTGCAGCCTCTAAGATCAGAAAGTTTGCGCACCTCTGGTTTAGAGAGAAGTAGACATTACGTCTTACTACTTTACTTAGAAGATGAAAAGTTGATACACTGTAAAGAGATTACAAATATTACAGCTTGTCGGTTATGTGCAAATTATTAACTTAGTGTGTTTGTCTGTGCATGAAAACATTTGGTTTTTATTTGATAATTCTTGTAGGTGAGTACGATTAGCTTTCATAAAAGTTTCTACGTGAAACATCCAAATTAAATTTACTTAATATATTCATGTGAAAATCTGAGTTTGGTATTATTAGCACAATGTTCATTAAAGCGTTTTTTTATTAAGAATTAGAAACTTATGTTTTAACCATAGACATACATTTGTTTTAGTTTTATTCGAAACCTAGAAAGCAATTTGTTTATGTAGAATATTCTGGTGCCACAAACGACAAAACGCACATCGTAATTTTTTTAAAATAAGACTATAAAATACATCAGTAAAAACCCACAAACACTAAAAAATGATGATTAATAATTGAAAATGAAATTTTTATTTAAATGCTCTTCATATTAGTATTTATTAAAACTTACGACAAAATATATTTCGATATATATTTTTCAGACTAAAGACTCAAGACAAAGGTTTAATGAGCATGAAAAGAAATATGTAATTATGAATCGCGGTTTAATATAAATGATAAATATACTTTAAAAGAATTTAGAAACCCAAAATCAAGGTAACTATGAAAATGGAATCTAGATATTGCTAATACATTCTGAAATATTGATCTAATTAATGTTTATTTATTAATGACGACAACTACGCCAACAGTAACGTCAATAATACTAATAACAAATGTATCATCATGATTTTTTTTTTTTTTTAATGATTTTAAATTCTAATTCTCTTTATTCATTTTTTTTTTCGAAGAAAATTATGGATTTATTTATTTATAAACAAAAAAAAAAAAAAAAAAAAATAAAAATAAAATTAAAAAATGTTCGAGCAAGCAATTAGTTATAAACCGCTTAGAAAATATTATCTTTTCCTGTCACACTTCATTAAAAATCTCAATACGTGTTTTTTTCCTAATTTGTTTAACCCACTTATTCTAGTAGTTCAGTGACCATAACAAAGTTTTACCGAGTGATTTCCTTCAAAAATGTTAACAGTTGTTTTAAAAGTTTGCCGAACTTGTCATTGTTCCTTTCGAACAAAGACAACAAAAAAAGAGAAACTTTCCTTGTTTTACAAAGAGAATATCAAAAGATAAGCATTTAATGGCGTAGAATCAATTTTACAATGACATACGTTACGTGGAACTCTATGGAATATATTATAACTTTAAAATAACTCTTAGCTGAAATCGATGGCGGAAAAAACCTCAAACTGTCTGCTGAATATTGTAGATAAAACTGACTGGTAAGAAAATTATTTTCCGAATGAACCGCTGTAAAAACGTAACACCTATCTAAAGTAGTTCAAATTATCATGGACAAATATGTCAGAAAGATACGAAAAGAGATACAAAGAAACAATGTGTAAATGAAAGAATGAACGAAATAAAGAATAAATGAAAGAATGAATGAATGAATGAATGAATGAATGAATGAAAAAATGCACAAAGAAATGTTTTATTTAATGATCCACTTCACACTGTTTGATCTGTAGTTGTTATTACGTCATGCGTACAAAACAATTATTTAAACCAATAAACACTATATCGCTATCACAGAATATTCTATTCATGTTCGTCACATTTGCCTGAACGACGTGATATAAATAAACTCGTATTTGTCAGAACTCTCTTACTGAAACAGCCAGCAGACCGTGGACTCAGTTCATCGAGATCTTCATCCGTGAAGAAAGCTCGGTCTATCGCAAACGCATTGATTTTCTAATAATCTACACAAATTAATCCTGCTGCATAAAACTTGTAAACGGGCCGAAGCATACTGACACGCTTTGATTACTGACGCATTTGAAGAAACAAAAAGGGACGATGGATCGCTGGTTTGTTCAAATTTAAAATCGCGTTTGAAGATAAAACGAACTAATTAAAAGATATCTCAGAGAGTTTCTTCTTTGGTTTTGTTACAGTTGATAACATTTTCACATCAATTTTTATCACATATCAAACATATCATTTCGTAATGAAAGAATCATAAAAGATAAAACCAGCAGTCGTCGTCATTCTATGTTCTCTTCTTACTGTTTAGCAACAACATATTTGTACAATATTCCTCCCGATAAACAGTATAGCAGTATCATTTACCACAAGTATAAGGATCGGTTTTTTTGTTGTTTTTTTTTTTTTTTTTTTTCTAACAGCTGTTATTTAGTGTGATTAATTACATACACACGTATTTTACTTCCGAATGACGTTTGTTTGGTAAGGCATCAGCGATTGAATGAGAGAGAGAGAGAGAGAGAGAGAGAGAGAGAGAGAGAGAGAGAGAGAGAGAGAGAGAGAGAGAGAGAGAGAGAGAGAGAGAGAGAGAGAGAGAGAGAGAGAGAAACAAAAATTAGCACCAAAGATATAATAAAACCAAAACTTTTAATAAGCTTTATGTCTTCAATATATATTTGTGTGTGTGTCTATCTGTCTGTCGGTGTTTATGTATATATATTTATTTATTTATTTATTTATAACTCCCAGCACGTCATCCTGCAGATGTTGATATTCATTAATATTTTCATCCTATTTTCCGCTAGATTCGTAACTTATAAATGAGAAAAAACCACGTAGATTTTTTTAAACGCTTGTGTATAATAAATAGAATGTTTGACGTCTGATAACAGGAAATAGTTTTCTGTAAATAAGAGTTACGACTAGACTGTTACTGACGTAAAAGAATATTACGCCTAAAGTGTTTTCGTAAATATTAAAGTTCTGCGTATTTCCTTTTCAGAACAAGCAGAGAGAATTTTCATGAATATTTCGAGAGAAAACTGAAATCAAAAAGTAATTGTTAGTCAGTACTTTAAAGTCAGACTATTTATTATTAATTTTGTGAATTGCTAAATAAAATTCGTTAGTTAACTTTAAAACGTAGTATGTTAGTATTTTTATTAGTATTTTAAACGTTATTATTAGTGATATTAGTATTAGTGTTGGTAACAGTATTATTAACAATGATTAAATTAAATATTAATGCAGTTTTCGAGTTTTTCACTTTGTAAATCTCAAAACGAAATGTCATCACATTTAATTATCAAAACTTATGTAAAGGTACTGACACTATCAGTACACTGTAAACATGTCATCACAAACACGATGACGTCATAGCATGTTCTTTTACTTCGGTATTGAAAACGAGGCATATTAAGGGAGCATATTAAGGCTCGTTCAGTATTTATTCTTGGCTTTGTCAGACATTGTGACTGTCACATTTGTGTTTCACACCAGCTTGCTCTGATTAACGCGTTTATTGTTCACTCAGTAGGCAAATTTTAAATATCTGATGATCTTACGATCACTATATCCTAAATATGAAAGAAATTCTTAATTATTCCGACTGCATCAGACATTACTATACTGTTTACAATTTGTATCAACTTTCAGTACGTATGAATAGACAGACAGCTAAGCTAGACAGACAGAGATTCAGATTAAACAATGATATGAAAAACGAAAAGGATTCACTGATGTTTTCGATATCATTTCAGTATTAATATCTAGAAGGAAAAAAACTTTATTTACGCATGTTATATTACGTAATAAACAGTAATATCGTATCAGCCACGAAGTGCATATTATAACGATATTTACTGATATCACCATGACAACTTTGTTTTCACAACACAACAAAGCATATTGCTCAGTTTTCTTCTCAATTTGTATTTTTTTTTTTTTTTTTTTTTTTTTCAAATTTCCTTTAACGGTTTCGATTTCTAGATAATGATCATTGTATCGTTTTATCGCCTTATCGATACTTTTCTCTTTCAGGTATGTTTGAAATTTCATTTATTTCCTTGTTTGTCGTAAATAATATATTTGTGGCATTTGTCGAACTGGTGCGTTGTCATTTGGATAAGACTGCGATAATTGTGCAGAGCACAGAGTAAACTAGATTTTTTTTTTATGCATTCAAGAATTAGAAATCACAAGTTAAGATTTCTGAATTCATATTCTGAAAATGCATTTGTTTACCACATACATACTGCATCTCTGGTTGATAATGTTATTTCAATACAGTATCAATATAAATACATATACATACATACAGTCAAATTCTCATTAATACTGCTAGCAGTGAATAATTTCAAATTATTTATTAATAATATCGCTGCTTTAATGCAGTTTACATGTTACATTCAAGAATTCGTGTCGGTTTCAGAGAAATTTTAATAAAACGTGTCATCAATAATGTGCGTGACATTTACTTTTAATATTTCATTGTAATGAAACATGTAGAAAGTGACAGAACATGTAACATGCTGATTTATCTCGTATTAGGTCTGTGTTTAATTGCTCTTTTCAAGAAGCACGTTTAATATTATTATTTCAACGTAATGAAAGACATGCAGAAAATGACAGAACACGGAACTGATTTATCTCGTATTAGGTTTACAGTGAACAGCTGGTTTGAAGATTACTTACAACGAATACTTTTGATGTAAGTATGGAAACACTTTTGACAGTGGAAATAACATCACACGTAATTTGTGCATGCGATGTTGTACTTATCTGATATGACGCGCATAACTGATTGCATATTTGAAGAACAAGCTCAGATGTCGACAACGGCGACGTTAAACGTAGAACCAGTGTTACGCCCGCAACCACACAGGTAATGAAACGTAAGCAAAAAAAAACAACATCCACATGTATAATGCTTTTATTTCTCATTTCATATGACGTATATTACTGACTGCATAACTGAAATTTTTTTTTTTTTAAATAACCTTCTAAATTTGCCATAACTTTGATGTTAAATATAGAAGCACTTTAAAAATAATAATAATAATAGTTAAAAGAAAATGTGTACACTGGTAATGAGACGAAGATAAAAACAATTTGCACAGCTTTGATGTTAACTGTGCAAGATCTTGGAAAACAGATATATATACTGAAATACAAACTTTGATATTTTGTGTTTGGCAATGTTATCACTGAAAAATACAGAGAGCAGTTAAAAAGGAAAAAAAAATTGTTTTAATGATGCTAAAAAGATAGAAAAATAATTCATCTTTTCTGGCATTAAACCACCATTTCCTTTGTATATTTTATTATAATAATACCTTTTAATAAACCTTAATGGTAATCTGCAAATAAGTGTATGTGTGTTGTGATGTATGCGCGTGAGTTGTGTCTGAATATATACACAGACACATCAAAATAATAATAATAATAATAATAATAATAATGGCTGTCTGGTTACAGTGTTGATACAGTGAAGGTTGAATGGACTTTTGAAGGTTTTGTGAGAGGGAGTGTATTTTCCGCTCCAGCCAGCAATCAAACATCGATTAATCAAAAATCGTGTTTTATTCTTTATCGCCGATTGGAATTTTCATACAAATGATCAGCGTTCAATTACAAAGAGAGGATTTCAAAACGAAGCTATCAGTTTTCTTTATCGTATTTAAGTAGCGATAATATTGATTCTTAGCTGTTCAATACGAACACTTCCTCGGATAATTTCCTTCGTTTATTTCATGATACTTTTGTACACTGCGGAAAATCTACGACATGTAAGGCTTTAATTACCGTATTCAATATCCTAAACGTTTCAGCAGCAAAATGTATTTTAGAACTTTACAGGTTGCTCATTCTAAGCATGCTAACAACAAGAATTCTTTTTGAATTCTTTTCGGTTATTACATCCCACCAGCGACAATTCCTTTTAAAACTAATCAGGTTTTTTACATGTAACTTTTAATTATTCGAAGCATGCTAACAGAAATAATTATTTCAGAAAACCTTATCGATTGTTGTAAGTGCGAATTAATCATTCTAAAAATACCATCTTATCAGTTATTTTATGTATATCTTAATCATTCCAAAAAACTGAATTGTAATGTAACTTTTCATCACTCGAAACATGCTTAACAACAATATAGTCATCGTGTAATCTCATTGTTTGTAACAGATGCAGGATACGAATTCTTTACATTATTTTAAACATTAAAACAGCAAAAACCTTTTTTTTTTTTTTTTAAATCATATCTATCATATTCTACAATTTAAGAAAAAAAAATCCATAAATAATTATTACGTAAAGAATTCTACAAACTTCAGCAGTAACATTTTAATCAACGCAACGGTAGGGTGTAACTTCCAAGCGTTTCGATCGTTACCGTATTTAACGTTCTAAACGCGCTAACGTAAAACTGCTCTTTTACTTCGCTGAATCAGTGGTGTAAATAAAGAAATAAAACGGCACTCAAAAGACATCAATCTTTCCAATCTCCGCTCTTCGGGCGATGGTTTTGTAACTCTTCAGTTACTGAGGCGCCTGTCGCTTCCTCTCTGAGCGTGTTTTGAGTGATTTTTTTTAAAAAAATAGATCAGCTGCAGTTTGGACCACGTAATTGATGTTCCGCTGTTCGTTTAAAGAAATTTTACAATCGTAAATCCGGACTGTACAAAAGAATGTAGCCGCTAGGGAAGGAAACGTTCCATTTATATTTCAAAATTACGATAAAAAAAAATTTAAGAAAAAAAAAATTAAAAATTAAAAAAAATATATATTTTTTAAAAAAGGGACAGAAAGAAAAGGTTTTTTTTTTTTTTATTTTTTTTTTTTTTTTTTTTTTTTTTTTTTTTATTATTATTATTATTATTTTTTTTTTTTTTTTTTTTGCTCTTATATAAATAAGGAATTCGATCAAATCAGTGCCACTTTTTATTCTTCCTTTCCCGGAAATTTTAATTATTCTTTTATTATTATTATTTTTTGTTTTGTTTTTTATTATTATTATTATTTTTTTTTTTATATATTTTTTTTTAGTTTTGTATGCCGATGGTTATAGCTGGTGTTTTCCAAAAAAAAGTAGAAAAAAAAGAATTGTTTTTCTCTGGCTATTTAAGGCAAAACAGTTATTTTAATTTGTACTTCCAACCGTATTTATCACACATTAATTCTGTTTCTTGTATTCATATATTTTAACTATCAGTTTTATAATGCTTAATAATATACAAAGGCATCTATCTATCTATCTATCTATCTATCTATCTATCTATCTATCTGTCTGTCTGTCTGTCTGTCTGTCTGTCTGTCTGTCTGTCTGTGTGTCTGTCGTTTTCTCTATAGTTGATGTATGTATGTTTGTTTGTCTTTCTCTCTTTCTATCTGTCTTTCTGTGTTGATCTATCTGTTTGTTCGTCCATCCTTCTATTTGACTTTAACAGTGAAACCAGTTGCTTATTCGTCTAACCTAAATGTCAGTGTCTGTCTTTCCGTCTATCAAATACTGATACACACAATAAACATATAATTAATAAAAACACACTAAAAATTTTTTTTAAATAAAAATGCAGTTCATTTTGGTATAGTCTGTCTAAATGCGAAATTATTGTTAGGAGCTGACAATACGCTTTAAAAACACGACAAAAAGAAACCATTTTCTTTCCGTCTCAGCGAAATGCCAGTACTCGACCTTTTCAAACTTGTGTGCTATATTTTACTTGCTGAGTATACAGCGACACAGCAAGTTTGAAACTAATGACTTTAATTAGATTTCCTTCCACTGCATTCCCTTCCTCTCTCAGATCTGACAATACGTTACTATTCGACCTTTTCAACAAATCCGTGAAACTTTTGTTCACGTGTATATTTTTAAGACTTCTTCTTTTCGATGAGTCTGAAAGGAGGCATTATGAAATGTTTTTTCATAAAAAATTTTTTAATTATTATTACTAATCCTGTTTCTCTTACAGATTTATTAAAGAGTTCTTAATCAGTCTTTTATACCGAATTGTGCTAGACTTATGTTCAGGAGGATATTTCAGATAGTCGTATTAATGCGTCTGCGCTTTTCTTTAGCTAGACTCTTCAATATCGCAATAAACAGCACATAAACAGTCTTCAGTCTTTCCTCGTTTTAATTTATTTGTGAACAGTGATTTAAAAGACAGCAGATGAGAAATGTTGCTGAATCAGGAAGGTATAAAAGCGTAATCAGTGTCTAATTTTGCCAGAAACACGAAACTCGCGATCAAATAAACACGTCGACTTCGGAATAAAATGCGTTTGCGGGAAAAAATACCGTTTTAAAGCAGCAACAGATTTCTTAATTAAAATGAAAAGACAGGAGTGTGTTAGAAAAACAGAACGTAAATTAAAAAAAAATAAGAATAATAAATTAAAAAATAAGAAAAAAAAAGAAAAAAGAAAGAAAGAAATATGTGTATTAACCGATTTCAGCTAAACGAAAACAGATCTGTCTGTAGGCGCACAAGAAGAGTTATATTTATTATCTTTTCTTATTTATTTATTTATTATTATTATCTTTTTTATTATTATTCTTATTTTTATTTTTATTTTTTAAATTATTCAGAAATATAATGAACAAGACATTCTAAAACAAAAACAAGATACCGAGTTTAATCATCTGTCTAATTTCATCGTTGTCTATATTAAAATTTCATCGCGTGATTCCCATTAAGTGTTTATACATTTTTGCGAAAGTTACAATTGATAGTTTAACGAAATGCTTCGTTGAACTGTTCTAAGTTTAATAGACTCTAGATCCCCTGCAGGAAATAAATCAAAGATTGAATGATTTTTGTTTTCAATTAATAGCAAAAAAAAAAAAAAAAAATAATAATAATAATAATAATAATAATAATAATAATAATAATAATAATAATTAAATATAAAAAAAAAAAAAAGGAAGGAAAAAAAAAAAGTAAAGATGAAAAAATAAATTAATTAATCAAGGATAAAACAATAACAACACTAATAATAGTGGTGGTGATAGTGATGATGATGATGATGATGAATGAATGATGATGAAAATATCAATATCTAATAAAACCTGAAACGATGGTTATGTTATGGAACACTGGATATTTATTTTGTAATTGACAAGAATCAGTCATTATTTTGAACAGCAGAATTACAGGAAAATACATTTTAATGGGTGATATTGCGTTTGTGTGGCTTAATGTATTTTTTTTTTCTTTTTTTTTTTTTTTTTTTTTTTTTTTGACCCAAACCTAGCATGCCATAAACGACAACCCGCTCATTTCAATGAATACGTTGCTACAATATACACTGCAATTAAATAAATAAAACTTTTTTATTTCTTATACATAAAAATATTATTTCAAAATTTGTTGCGTGATTTTGCACTGGCAAGGAAACGTGTTCTTTTTTTTTTTTCTTCTTTTTTTTCTTCCTTTTATACGAAACTAATAAACACGCAATAAGGAAGTTTGATTATCTGCCCTTGGCCGCCATTAATGACCTGATTAATGGACCGGATCACCGGTGCACGTAGCCTTACAACCGAGTCTCGATATCCTAGATGACTGTCGCTGTTTTCAATAACTGGAGCAGCAGCTATTGTTTTAATTGTCTCCCCTGAGGCCGGAAGATTGCCATTAGTGATTCCTTTTCGCCAGTCACGACAAATATTGCCGGAGTCAAACGATTATGTCGTTAGCTCGCGCGCTGTTTTTTTCTCGAGATAAAGTGCCTTAAAAATTCAGTTTGACACAGAACTGATGAAAGGAACATTCCCGAAGTAAAAGTCCTGTCTGGCGCACGCAACGTTAGTTAGTGTCTTGAGGTCAGAACAATTACGCTGAAATCCCATGATCGCTTTGTTTGTGTTACGTATTTAAAATAAATGTGAATATAACTATGTACGACAGTATGTGTATTTAAATATATAAATATATTAATACGTACATACATGTTACTGTTTTGTATTGATTTCTGTTATACGTGTTTGTTTTTGTTTTTTGTTGTGTTTTTTTTTTTTATAAAAAAAATTATATTTATTGCAACATAAAAAATGTATGTCTCATCCGCCTAATTTCACAAAAGACAAAGTGTCTATTAATCCGGTACCGGGGATGTCAACGTCAGTCAACATGACAGTCGCTTATAAATCTGGTGCCCCATGATAACTGACACAGTCTGATTACCTGCACTAATTATTAATGCACTTTGTTTTACAGTCAACGAGAGATGATCATAATGATACTGTTTCGAATAATGAATTATTGAACAGAAATACTGTTTGGTTGATCTGGTAAGTTATTTGCGTGGTTACGGAGAAAACACTTCAAGAAAACATACTTGACAGTCTAATTTAAAGTATTTGGTGATATAATACCTTCCTTCAGCTATGGTCACTTCCGTTCGTAATTCTAGCTTTAGTCCACACAGAATGAATTTCAAATGTGAACAGAATCACTCTTTTAAGCGTTAGGGTTTCTTGGTAAGCAACCTTGTTTAACAAAGGAATGTTCCTGTTCAAATGAGGATCAAAGTCTTAGAAATAGAACGATAGATAGATATTTAGGCAGACAGAGCTATAGATAAACAGCTAGATAGATAAATAAATATACAGAGTAATGTACATACATACATACATATATATATATATATATATACATAGAGAGAAAGAGACACAGAAAGAGAGACATAAGATATATGTATAGAGAGAGAGAGAGAGAGAGAGAGAGAGAGAGAGAGAGAGAGAGAGAGAGAGAGAGAGAGAGAGAGAGAGAGAGAGAGAGAGAGAGAGAGAGAGAGAGAGAGAGAGAGAGAGAGAGAGAGAGAGAGAGAGAGAGAGAGAGAGAGAGAGAGCATATAATTAGGTATATAAAATAGGTGTGTCCTTCCGGGTTACTGGTATAATCGGATCCACACACACACTTCAGTTTCTTATACACGGTATAATGATATTACGTGCCAAATGCGGAACTTTTCCGTGTAGACAAGTTAACTCAATAACACATCGTAATATAACTGTCATCATTGAATCTGCTCAATTAACTCCACAATACGAAACTGGTCGGGCTTTCCAAATAGACTTAGCTCTGAAGCTTAAGCTCGAGAACCTGTTGAAAGGAGTCTTGAGAAGTACGAGAGAAACTGAAATAACAATTCTTTTTCTCCAAAATTCTAATTTTCTCTCTCATTTTGTGTCCGTCACAATCTGCAGAATCTCTTTTTGTCTGGACTGAAATCCGTGTTTGTTGATAGCTGTTGCAATAAATCGGAAGGCTTTTTATTTTGAAAGTTTGAAAGAGAGAGGGATTATGTTTTTTTTTTTTTTTTTTTTTTTGGTGGTGAAGAGGTTGACAGAGAGTGATAAGGTTGTTAGAACGACACAGTGAACCGCTGTCGTGTAGCAAGTCGTGTAATTCGTTCAGATCATTCTCCATCTGAACAGTCATTGTGAGTCGTTCTCGAGAGCCAGTTTGGTGTAGGCATAATTTAGGTGAAAATAAGATTAACACAGAATCCGTGTCTTTGTTATTTGTTCAAGTAAATATAACAGCGAGTTACTTCTTTTTGTTGGTTCCCTGTTTGTACGTTTTCAGAAGATAACTGACTTTCTTAAATATTTCATCAGGAACATAATGTTCGACATTTTCTTAAATATTTCATCAGGAACATAATGTTCGTGTGTTTGTGTGTGTGTGTGTGTGTGTGTGTGTGTGTGTGTGTGTGTGTGTGTGTGTGTGTGTGTGTGAAAATAAATAAATATGCTGGAAGATTAAGTAGAGCTGGTAAAACTGTAAGACTGTTATTTGATTTATTTGTATCAAAGATACAGTGTTGAAGATCTGATAAAAGACAGTCTTACATTGTGTAGTCATTAAATGTATGCTTGAACCTCCAGTGAAAACAAGTACAGTCGTTGACTATCTTAGATAGGACAGTATATGTATTCTGCAAGATTTGAACTCCTAAGTTTGATCTTTGTTAAGTTTACATCTTATGTCACTTCAGCCTTCATTATCTGATTTGAAAATAAAATAATAAAACTGATTTAGAAAATCAAACACATCTATTGACATAACCTTCACGACATTCTGTCTTCTAATTTACACCTTCGTACTCATAGTGAACCGATATATACTTTTTTCTTTTTATCTTTCCGAAATTACGTGAGTGAAGACGCCACTCAAACCCGGTATACCTATTACCTGTATAGAGAAAGAAGAAGAAAACTGAATACGGGTCAAAAGGTTTGTTTGCAAAATGTTCCCAATTATCGCAACGTTGCGCTCTTCATAAAACGATTTAACAGCCGAAGTCGAAACATTTGGCTCGAGACTCCATTCTTGTCGAGCCCGATTGACTTACACGTGACGTTCATTGTGTTAATTAATAATCGATATTACCTCATTCACAGTTTAATCACATCAGCCGAATCAGATAATTGTCACTTCTTGTTTGATTACATTCTGATTGCGCTTTTTGAGTTTTGCTACGATTAAACGTTTCGGCTTCAGTATTCTTACAGTATCCCCAGTGGGTTGTTCTTTTTTCTTTTAAATAAATAAATAAATGAATAAAAATATTTGTTACTTTTGTTATTGCTGTTCTTTGATTATTCATTCTATGCACATACATGCATATACATGCATACATTCATGCATACATACATTCATATATAGGTAAATACGTATATACATTGTTCATTCATGCAGACATGTATACATATATATATATATATATATATATATATATATATATATATATATATATGTCCATGCATGCATATATACATACATGCATACCTACATAACATATACTTACATATATTCATACAAACATATATATAAGCATGCACACATACATGTATACAAACGTACATATACATGTATGCATACATATAGATAGATAAACGTAGATACATATATGCAATTTTCTTGATTACAGAAACTAAAACCGTAATATTGTGAGATTGCTGAATTAAACATACGAATGCAGTACTTCTACGTCTACATAGTGCAGTACATACAGATATGAAGCCTTGATATTTTAAATGTGCTATAACTGCGTATAACTTTTTCGAAGCCTTTAAATCTCATCACTGTTATCTCTATTTTATAAACATATCTCAAGTTTGTAATAAAGTAATTACATCACAGAATTTCTTAATTACGTCACCGAAATTCCTGTAATTATCAACGGATTCTTTGATTGTATTACAAGAGATTCCTTAATAACATAATCAAGTGAAATTCCTTAACTATATGAGTTAAATTCCTTAACTAAATGTCACACTGATATCACATTCGAAATGTTACAGTGAAAAACTGAAAAATAAAAAAACAAGCCAAATTCGCCAAAGTATAAATTTCCACTGTCAGTTCCTTGAACTTTTAGAGCAAAAAAACCCAGAAAACTTCACTTACAATAAATAGCAGTCTTTTGCGCATAGAATGCAGAAATAAATGCACTTTTGGAAAGAAGAAACTGAAGAAAAGAAAAAGAAAGCTGCACTTCTAGCCTGTCGGACCGCTAACGACAAAAGCCTTTCTGATGAAACACGATCTGGTGAAAGAACGAAACGTAGGAAAGGAAAAGAGACGGAAACCAAGTCTTGTACTTTGATATTGCAGACGACTTCGTGATTAAAGGGATAAATTAAGAATCCCCACGCCTCTGCTAAAGGCTTGTTAAGGAGGTGACATCGAATAATAGAGCAAATCAAGAAGAAGAAGAAGAAAGAAAGAATAATGATATTGAAAACAGTCATGATACTAATAATTTTGTAACCTTAAAGGAATGGAAAAATAAGTATTTACATTTCTGAAAGTATTTTTTCTTTCCGTGTTTTTCTCTCCGTCTCTCATTCTGTGTCTGTCTATCTCTTTCATTCTGTCTATCTCTCTCTTTATGTGTGGGTGCGTGTGTGTGCGTGTGCGTGCGTGAACCTTTTACTCTTCTTTCTTTCACTATCGCTATTTCTCTCTCTGTCGCTCACTTTGATTTTCTTTCATATTGCTTGTCTCCGTTAATAACATATACGAATATTGCTATCATTATTTCTGAAAGCTTATTTTATTTTTTATTTCATATGTTTTACTCTATAAAACTTATTAACTTGTACATTTTTTTCTCTCCATTTTTTTTTTCACTAATTACTTTCTTATTTCAAAAATATTTGTAAACAAAAATAGCTGTAACCCCGAAAAACCGTGCCGCTGTTAAAAAATAAATGTGATATCGATTCAGAAACGAATCAAGGTCTACAAACACCCATGCGAATTCTTATATGTATTTTTAGTGGGTTATTTTTCAGTTGTAGCAAACAGAAATGTGATTGCCCTGTTTTGTCATGTTCGTGTGATCTTTTTAATCTAACAGATCTTGATTAAGACCGCCACCGTTATATTATTCTAATCATGAGATTTTTAAGAAAACTGTAACTTTTTCATTATTTTAGGATGGACTGCCACTTTATTTTTATTGCGTGGTCTGTTATCATTATGAGAACTTTAAAAGGACTCTATCAATTAGATTGTTTTTTTGCAATGATATCTTTAAGAAAACAGCCAATATAGCTTTGTTTTATCAGACCTTTAACAAGAATGTCACTTTATTTTCTGTTATATGGCCTCTTTTAGATTATTTTAATCGTCAAGAGGACCGCCACAGTTATATCATCATCGGCATTATCATCATCGGCATCATCATCATAATTATCTTTTAGAAAATTGCTACTGTTGCGGTATCGTATCGTGAGACTTTAAGAGGACTGCCACAATTATATTTTTATTTTTATACGTTACCTTTGATTTATTCACGTATATACTTATTTGGTTGTTTTAGTTATTATATTTGAGTTGTGTTTGTTTGTTTGTTTTTTCATCTGGTAAAGCTGATCAGTGTAATCATGTACGTTATTTATGTCAGATGCTCCTCGCCTTTGCGTGTCTAGTTCAAGTTAACACAACAGCGGCAACAGAGCAGGATTCTTCAAAACAAAACAGCTGTCTAAACTAGAGTACAAAATCATTAACATTATTTTTTTTTTTTTTTTCACTTACTATTATTGTTATGTTTTACAGTCTCTATCAGTGGTGAAATCACGATGAATGATAGCAAACGTAAAACGGTTATTAAAGAGATGTATACGTGTCAAAATGACCAGTATGATTTGTCGTTAGCCCTTAAACGCCCACGGGAACAATCAATTAACTCCGAGTAGCGGGTCTGCAGTTCCTTTCTCTTGCCAGTGTTTCAGTGGAAGTGGCTCTCTGGTCTGATAAGATCGCGAGATGGGTTCTTCTGGGTGAACTCTGTGTTGCGTTATCGGTCTGGTTACGTTTATCTTTCCAGATTTCATGTTAGGAGATCATTTTAATAGAAATGACCAGTTGTTCCACTCAGAAAAATATACTGAAAATGAATCGCATTCGGTGAACAGTTTGAAATACGGTAACACTTGTAGGTTAAAGCAGGTTTGTCGTGGATACTGTCTGGGATATCATGGATCACGTGATAAAATCTCGTTAGCGCGGCTAATGAATCATTTCCAGTTCAGTTAGTGTTTTGCTTCACCGCTAGTTTATTAAAGGTTATAGCAAAAAAAATTCTGTTTGCATGCAGCAGGTGCGTGTAAATAAACACACATACGTACATAATTAGATATATACATGGATAGAGAGAGAGAGAGAGAGAGAGAGAGAGAGAGAGAGAGAGAGAGAGAGAGAGAGAGAGAGAGAGACACTAGTGCATAAATGAAACATACCTGAAAGTAGAGTTTTTTCTCTCTTTTTTTCGTTTTGCTGTTGTTGTTGTTTTTTTTTGTTAGTTTTTTTGTTGTTGTTGTTTTTCTTTTTTTGGAGGGTTATGAAGGGAAAAGTAGCTCAGTTCAAAAAAAAAAATCTTTTGGTGAGAAGTCTTTTGATCTCAGATAGCCTGGCAGCGTCGCGATCAGTTCAGTGTTTCTGTCCACTCCATTACACGGCACGTGCTGCCTTTGTTGAAGCGCATGCTACATGTTTATGGCGTGATACACACTTTGCTGTCAGCAAGCACGTTCATAAACATTCGCTTTCTGCTAATGGAAAAAAAAAAAAAATGAAGTGATTTTTTTTTTTTTGCTGACGGTTTCGTCTGAATTAACCTAAACTAAAATGTGATAACTTAATAAATACGCCACTTTTTACCGTAGCTACAGTCAGTGACAGAAAATGAATTAATGTTTTAATGACTTCTTTAAATAAATCCAACTGCCTTGTTTTTTCTTCTTCTAGAAGCCGGTTTGATGTCAGTTTGCATTTAAAATAAAAGCTTCAGTTAACAAATAAATTTATTTTGATTCCCATAAGTACAGGAAAGGTAAACACATTTATCTAACAATTGTGGATCGCACAACTGTAAACTTTTGTATTATTTTAGGATGATCTAAACAATGCCTGGCAATGTTTAAATACACGAAGGTAGCGTTATTTATTTTTTATTTTTTATTTTGTTGTTATTATTTAAAAAAAGAAAACAGAAAAAAAGAAAGAACGAACGAAAGAAAGAAAAAAAAGAAAGAACGAACGAAAGAAAGAAAAAAAAGAAAGAAAAATCCCTTATCAAGAGAAAGGAAGCCATCAAACAAAATAAAAAAAAGAAAGAAAGAAAGAAAACAAAAGAAGAAAACAAAAATCAAAACAAGGGAAGCCACCCACTCTTGCAGACATCTCCTGAAGGCGCATAACTCTAAGGCTGTTTAAAAATCGAGACTTTAATCTTCCAACTCAGTGGGGTTGCTATGGCAAGCTGACGTCATTATTTTTTTGACAGATCCTGAAGATATTAAGCGCATTCAAAATATGAGAACTTGTTTTGACATTTGTTTCAAGTATACGGGAGTAACGTAATTATAAACAGGAACCTGGATTTAATTTATTTTTTATTTCATTGAATTTTTGAATATAAACAGAGATGACGAGGTAAAAACTAACCCATATCATTTTATGAAGATACTTTGCACCTATGAATGTTGAAGGCACCAAGACTTTTAATGCTTAGAATGTGGTATATTCGTGCATGCACGGAGTTGTATAAATAATAATAATAATAATAATAATAATAATAATAATAATAATAATAATAATAATAATCTGTGGAGTAGCAGATTAGCTTTCTTATGAAACACATGTTATAACTTTTCTTGTTTTTAGCACTTTGTTAAAAACTTGTTTTTTTTGTTGTTAAGCAAAACGCACTTGTTCTTTTATTTTTATTTCATCAGTTTTAAGCTTTTTCTGGTGCTGTTATATCTTTCTTTGTTTTTATTTCTTTTTTTACACTTTGTCAGTAAATACGCACTTGTTCTTTTTTTTTTTTTTTTTGTTTACTTGTTCTTTTTTTACACAGCTGCTTATTTGTTGATTTATTTATTTATTTTATTTTTTTTTTTTTTTTTTATCAGGTCTAAAGAGGTATTATTTGAAAGGCATCGACGTAATGTTTATTTTTCTGTAATGTACCTTCAGTTTCAGTAACCATAGATTATACACGTCAGACTCTACAAAACAGATGAAAAAGCCTAAGTTTCAGCGGTGATCGCAAAAAAACGTGACTGAAATCAGACGTAATCGTTACAAAGTACAGTACAAACGTAATGTCTTCTAAATAACCCAGTTCTGACTGTAGGTTGTGTAAATTCGACTCACGGAGACAAATCCCCAGTGGACTTCGGCTCTAACTCTTGTCAGTTTGTTTCTGTTAAGTCCTCGTGTATTTCCTCAGTGATTAAAAGTTCGCGAAACGACCCACTTAATTCCCCATCACGGACTGAAATAAAGTGCGGGCTTCTGGCACTGGTTTGTAGATTGACGTGTTCACGGAAACGATTCACTGATTGACTTTTTGTTTATTGCATCAGGGAATCATCAGCTCTGGTCACATTTCCAGGCTCTTCTGTCTCTATTTGTTAATTTGTTGATAAGAATCTAGCTTCACCTTAAGTTACACAGTTGTCGTTTTGAAAGTCGGGAGAAGAGGCTATAAAGTACTAACACCGTTCTTCATAAAATACTGATGTCAAACGTACTGAAATATTAAAATCATAAATTATGAAGCACTGATATATATATATATATACATATATATATTGTAAAGTATTAAAGTCATACGCTATTAAGTATTAACGTCATAACGTCATTACTCTCTGTTAACATCGTACTTTATAAAGTACTAATATACTACGTCATAAAGAACTAATATTACACATTATAAAGTACTGTCGTGACACATTTTAAAGTTCTAATAATAGCTAATTTAATTACTGATGATATATTCACGAAGATTACAGATGAAATTTGTCGACTGAAAGGGTTTTAATTGGGACGCCGTTGGACATGAGATCAACCGCTGGCTGTAATATGCGTGACTACTACAGACGTCTGTGTGGTAACTCAGTGGTGACAGTGCAAAGTTAAGTGGCGTCTGGAGAGCGCAGTTCAGTACATCCATAATCCTCACACAGCCAGTTTTCGATCTAAGACGTAATTTTTCTGACAGGCTTGAAAATGAAGAAGAATCAAAGCATATCCCGAACAGACTGAGTCATATTAGAACTTTTTTTTTTTTTAATATTTCATAATGTCGTTTTATTATTTACCAATACGAAATTCGTCTTAAAAATCACAAAAATATATTAATTAAAGACTTTTTTGTCTTCAATAATCTCTTTCTTGTATGAGGAATTCTTAATTCAGATTTGTAAACTTTTGTTAAAAATATTCAGCATAATCGATAGGTGCTGACGAATGATATTTAATCTAAGGAGAAATGCTGGTTCGTTGTCTTGTTAATTTGTTTTTGTTATAATTATTAGATCTCTGTTACAAATGACCAAATTTAATGAAGTAATATTGTTTCCGGACGCTTTTATACCGCTACAGACTTTAATTATACAATGTTCTGTACAAAAGAACAGACGTATTCCCAATACGTGCATCAAAATTGCAAATAAACGATTTTATTTAAAAAAAGTTACATTCTGTTCACAAATCTTTCGTCGCTTAACAGAAAATATGAATACAAAATAGATAAACGCCGCCATTTTACCTCTTCACATTTAAATTCGTTACGTCATCGCGTATATGAGCTTTATTGAGCGTCCTGAGTTATCGTCATCTGGAACTCACTGTATGCCCCAGGGTGACACGGCTGTAGTGTTTGGAAATTCGAGGTTCCAATCGAACAGTGTTTTAAATGATAGAGGCATAACGTAGCTTCGATCGAGTTGCTTCTTTCGATTTCGTTAAATCCGGAGGTTATTTGAGTGAGCAGCTAATTCTCACGGTGTTTTAAATCTTGACAAAATACATTATTTGTTGATCTATGTATCTCTAGCGATGTAACCCTGGCGTTAACATTGAATCTTGTATGTCAATACCTACAACACCAAAACAAAACAAAAAAAAAAGAAGAAGAAACTGACTTGTTCACAAAGAAGATTCACCATTTTTCTTCTTCTTTCTTTTATAAATTTTTTTAAAAAAATGTTTTGAAATCGATTACCGTTCGTTATTTTCTCTGAATTAAATTTCAGGTTAATGTGTGACAAATAGATTCAGGCGTATATCAGATCTGGATTCATTTAAGTGTCCGGATCTGAATTTACAGTTCTCAAAATCAGTTTATCGACAAGGAAACAGACAAAAAGAGGGAAGTAAATACATTTTCTTTATTAAAGCCATCACGGAAATGGCATTACGATTTAAACGAAAATCACTGAGGCATTTTAACACTGTTTAAACAGAATATTTGGTTACCTTTGAACCTGAGTTACTGAGATCTTTTCAAGCAGTAAATTCTGCAGAGAAATTTATGAAGTCTTTTCAGCTCTTTAAGTCTTGAAAATAGATTTTGAAATACTTATAATCATGATCGGATTTACAAGGTGGCAAGCACTTTAGCCTCCCAAGGCCTAAAATTTGTCTTGCTTAAGAAACGAATTCAGGCAAAATATACTTGTGATAAAACAGGCTGACTTTCAGAGTTTATAGATCACTTATATCTGGTTTGATTGAGAAAATTTAATATTTTAATATTTTTCAGCTCTAAATTCTTAAATTAATATAACAAATTCATCATTGTATGGCATATAACGTTTTTCTTTTCAAAACAGACAACTGCATGCATTATTAGAACAGCCGATTATACGATTTTAAAAAACGTTTTATTACTGTTATCTTTGCAGCTTACTGAAAACTCTCATTCCACGGCTCTGGTTTTATGTTTTATTTTTACCAACCGTGAAACGATATCGTTCACAATCGTAGACAGTTTAAAATAAGCTGTTGCTGCTAAGCATCTCCGTTCTGTTGAAATTATAACATTGCTAGTAATAACAGTTGTTAATCTGAACGTACACGCGTGTCGACAAAAGACTGATAAATCGGACTCAGACAAAATATGAGAAGCTTACTCTAACTTCTGCCTCCCACGAGACATCGAGATCGGACAGCGCGTGATTTAGTTTCGTGATGAGAATGAAATGTTATTTACCAGACTAAACACATCGCTGAATCTACTTTAAAAAGGTAACACGTGAAGAGCACATTTTGCCCTGTATTATCCCAAAACAGTTATCTTTTCATTATCGAGATCCATCTCTCTCTCTCTCTCTCTCTCTCTCTCTCTCTCTCTCTCTCTCTCTCTCTCTCTCTCTCTCTCTCTCTCTCTCTCTCTCTCTCTCTCTCTCTCTCTCTCTCTCTCTCTCTCTCTCTCTCTCTCAGTCTCTCTCAGTTGCAACGATGGCCTTATAAATGACTAATATTTTTAAATAGGCTTCCTAAATATCTATCTTAAATATATATTTAATAAATAACCATTTCCTCTTTTAATTAATTCATGTCTGTAAATATAAATCTGTCTTGAACATTCTTCAAAAGTTGCGATACCCATTGAATTATTTTGTCTGTATTTCGTTCAGTAATAAACGCGTGAACTGCGAGATACGAAATTTGTTATTAATGTACATGATCATAATAACCGAAGATAATTATACTAGAAATAAACATCCCAGCTAATAGATGACGAAAGAACATCCAAGCAAATTAGATTTTTATTGCTGAGTTTATTAGTTAACGAGACTTCCACACATTTGTTTGTTCTGTGAATGGTTATTAGGCGTGACATATAGGTTGTGTGTAATGATTAGAAACATCACTGCAACGTGTTTCATTCAGCAGCTGATCGATTATGTCCACCTTCCACCAGGTAGGAGATAATTTGAATAACCAGTTAGCAGCAGTGGGTCTTCAGTGTATACACACCCAGAGACAACTGACAGTTTAAAACAGTTAGTTAGCAGAACGAGATTTTTATACACCTACCCACAGACAGAAGTAATTTAAACTAATAAGTTAGCAGAATGAGATATTTCATATATACCTACTCATAGACATTTAATAATCCAAATCAGTCAGTTAGCAGAGCAATATATATTTCGCATATACCTACCCACCGACCAGAAATAACTTAAACTAGTCAACTAGCAAGATGAGATCACATACATACCTACCCATAGATGGTAAGTAATTTAAGCCAGTCAGTTAGCAGAAAGAGATATTTTTTCATACACCTACTCAAAGGGGGAACTAATTTAAACAAATCGGTTAGCAGCAAGATATATTCTATGTAAATCTTCTGCTAGAATGTAAATGAGACGTTACACGCTCTCTGCAACAACAAACAACTGAGCAACAGTCGATTTTAAATTACGTAAGATTTATCTGCAAGTCCCCACAGCATGTGTTAGATAAATCACGCTAAATAATTATCTTTCTGAAATGCTTTATTATTAAGCTGTCATGTTTGAAAATAAACGGGTAATGTCGTCATATTCTCGATACCAATCTGTACTTTTTTTAACCATCCGAAAAAAAATATATATATATATATATATGGGCTTAATAATCTTCTCATATCTACTTTTCTTCGATAAACAGATACGCTGCTTTGAAATACCCAGTTTGATTCCGTCTGAGCAGTTTTTGAAAAGGCAGGCTGTCAAAACGGTCTTCGGTTCTCGCCATCAAATTTGAATTCAGTGATCTAAATGTGAGTGTGTTAAATCCAGAGAACAGTGGAATGAAATCAGCCGTGTCTTCAGCTTGCTTATTCATGCATGACTTCTGTTTACTGGCTTCTTAGTGCCAACGAGAAATTTATTAATAAATAAAAATTGCAGAAGGTTGTGGATTTCTATTATCAGTTTTATATATAAAAACATAATTAATTTTTAGATATATGGGAGAGGTTTTTTGTTGTTGTTGTAGTTGCTGTTTGTGTATAGTGGTTGTATACAGCAGCACAAACATGCGTAATAGAATAGAATCACTGTTACGTAATAATAATATGTCGAATAATATGCAGA